>WEIS01023087.1:0-12506 GCA_013389965.1 Todus mexicanus | reverse complement strand
TTTTAGTTACAGCTTTTTTTTTTTTTTAACTCACACTTTACCGTGTGCTCCACAGAACAATACCACTGAGTGATACTGTGTTTTCAATAAAATTCACAAATTCATTCTCCCTTCACACAGATTGGAGTAAATCAGAAGAAATTCCATTCCAGCAGAGACTGCAGACATTGTATGAGGGGAAACTATTGAGAAAGAAGTTGGGTCTACAGCGTATCTGCTTTAGTGACACTTCTGTTATCCAGTTGCAATTTTTGAATTAGTGCTCACAGATATTTTTGTACAAAAAGATAGTTCAATACTGTTCAACTCTGAAAGCACTAGCATTTGTTATGTTTTGCAAAAACCCAGAACTTTTCTGGTGTACTACAAATGTGTATCTATAATATACACATTTCACTTGTATACCTTATACTGTATATTACCTCAACTGTAAATTCCTTCTTTGAGGTTCTGCTCATTGAAATTTGTGATTTGTATTTTAATTACAAAAAAGAAAAAAGAAAAATAATAGGAAATTATATCTGCATTACTTTCCTACTATAATTTTTGTAACCTTTATTAGTGTAGGGAAGAACATATGAAGCTAAAGACCTTTTAGAATTTTTATTCAGCAAAGGTGCTATATTTTATTCACCATTTTCTACAGTAATTGAAACTCAAGATAACTTCATAATAAGTGACCATTTACCAGTTGTTTTTCTATAGCATTAGTCAGGCTGTCTTTACTGAAATACATTTTGCAAATGTTTGGTGTTCATGCAGCTTAGTCAAACATGCAAAGGGAGAACAGACCAGTATGAGTGATGGCAACAATGAGCTTCCTTTGTGTTTATGCTTGTAGTGAAATCTACATGGAGTGAATCATTGTATGTATTGATGCTTGACATTCGTGTGTCATACAGCATATTTATTTATTTAGAAATTGTATTAATGAACCTGTACTTGTTTTTTCCATTAATTTGATTTAATTTAATCATCTTAAAGGTGTTCATTTGCCACTGTAGCAATTGATACAGTATGTAGCACTGAAGAGGCTAACATCTGTTTGGGCTAACGTTTGTTTGGGTGGTGTGTCTTCTAGTGTATGTGTACTATACAGTGAACTCATCTGCACCAAAATGTGCCCCATAGACCTTATTAATAGTGAAAATTTGCTGTTATTTGCTATTAAACAGCACCTATTCACTCCTCTGAGACAAATTTGAAACATTTAAGATATATGGGTCCCTCTTCCTCTGGATTTTCTGGATTCACCACCCTCTGAAAGTTAAAGCAAAACAAGGTAAAATTAATATACAAAGTAAATGCATATTCCCTTTTTTTGCCCTAGATTTAGCAGTTTTTACGCCGCACCAGTTTCTGCTCACTGCATGCACGGTTGCTGGCTGTACAAACAGTTCCCAGGTCACCTTGTTTACAGCACAGCTGCCACCATCTCACGTAGATGCCCCGGTCCTGACGGTTTTGGATTCTAGAACAATATATGTACAGTAAGTAAGGATTTCTTTTTTCCTGACAAGACAATAGTGCATCAGTTTATTCAAGAATTTCAGTGAGTTCAATCAGGGGAAGGGTTTGTGACATAAAATTAAATTTATTATGATTAAATGCATAGAAGTGATTAGTTTAGTGGTTCTGTGAACCTTCTGATTATCACTTGCCAACTTAATTTCCATTTTGTCTTTACGCAATCAGTATAACCTACATATGGGCATAGCCTCTGCAAACTTCAGTGCAGGGAATGTTCTGGTGATGTGCCCATTTTGTAGCCTCTGCTTTGTGTGTTGCTGTAATCATTTATCTGTTGAGTACAAATACTGCATTAGAGATATGCCTTAGATTTATTTTTATGGTTGCACAACTATATTTTCAAATTCTTAAACAAATAAACTCTGTGAAGTCCCCTATACACAGCCTTACATTTTTCAGTATGGTTTGAATCTTTGCTGGTCTTAATCATATTTTGCTTTTATTTGCAGATGGAAAGAACCAGTAGAACTAAATGGAATCCTAGATCGCTATATAATTTATATTACCAACAATGAGCAGAATTTTACAAAGTGGAATGTAATCCATAACAGCACAGAACTTTTTCTGGATTTTACTATTCAACAGCTTTTCCCGGGTACTGAATACCTCATAAAACTAGCTGTAAGTTTTAAAGATGTGTAGTAGACTTGTAAAATGGTGAAAATTGTTCAGATTTTGTTAACATCTTAAATACTTAATGGTTCATGCATCCACTTTGTTTAACCTCTTCTGTCTGAAACTAAGGTCTGTGAGCTATCCTGAACAGCAGTAGGTGTTTTGTTTCAAAACAGGCCCTCAAAAAAATTGTATGTAACTTTAATACAGATTTTCTTCAAGGATAAGTTGGATGACAACTAACAGAGAATCCACTAGAAATATAAGAAAGACTTAAAAAATGTCTCTTGCCCACAACTTACAAGCAAACATGTATTTGAAAATATTAGCCTTTCATTTTTTTTTACAATTATAATTTGTTCTTTCTTCATAAAATCTGTTTATAGAAGAAAATACCAGGGAGTAAGAGTTCAGTATAAAGTAGCAGTTTGTTTATTCAAAACATTTTAAAAGACCTTTGTGTTTGCATTGCATTTCTTTATTTTTGTGATGAAATAGAACAGCTTCAGCTCACTAACAAACCTGAAAATACATGCATAAAAGCATGGGATTGTCCCTTGTTTTAAGCACACCGTTCATTTTATAACAATACCTATATAAGAATATTTGCTTTGATAAATGCCATAGAAAAATATTCTGCTCTTGATTATGAATAAATTTACATTTATGTAGACGGGGTATGCATTCATTTTTTCTTAACATGCTCTTGAATGCTCTAAATATTATACCACAAAAAATAAACTACCTTCAGGTAATGATAAGGATCTGACTTGAACTTGAAAAAGCAAGGATATTCAGTCTAATTAATGCTTAGATTCATGTTGAAATTAATTCATTTGTGCCTAGATATTTCAGCATAGTAAGTTGTATAGCATATAAAACTGCACTATGTCCAAAACTAAGGCAGTACTTCAACAAGCATTTTGTGCCTTTATAAGCAAGCATCAAAAGATGTGCTGTCCTTCCTGTGCCACAGCTCTTCTCTGCTCCTGCCCAGCTCCTGTGTATGGGAATACAAGGAGATAGCATCGGGGGGAATTAAGAGCTAGGACCTGGAGAGCAACTGGGACAGCTTCTTTTGGTGGCTCTACCTTGGAATATGGTTAAAACAAAGTCTTGTGTGGAATTTGTTTCTACTTCATCAATGTGTAGAGCTTTTCTGGAAGTTACTGAATAAATTTTAAAGAACCTTCCAACTTTATATTTTATTTCTAATTTCTTTGTTTGTTTGGGGATTTTGTTTGTGGTTTTGTTGTTGGTTTTTGTTTGTTTTGATTGTTTGTTGTTGTTTGTTGGGGGTTTTTTGTTTAATATTTGCATTACATCAGTTGTTACCAGAAAATAAGCAATGATAATTTTTTCTGGTGGTGAAGATACCTGGATTTACCTGCATAAAATGCAATGGGCTGCTGTAGGCAGATTAGAAGATCTAAATGTCCTCACAGCTTTGAAGATGGCAAGTCTAAAAGTGTATGAAATGCCCAATATCTTTGTGGAGTGGTAGCTTTCTTAAAACATTTGGACTCATTGTATTTAGAACATTTTGGACTAGTTTGGGAAGAATGTGATATTAGAGATTTACAAGTTATGAAACTTAGAAGCAGCCAAATGGTATACCTAATGAAAGAAGAACAAACAAATGCAACCAACACCCCCCAAAAAATAACCCCACAACAAATCAAACACATACCTGAAAAGAAATGGAAATATTTATTGTTTCACATATAATTTAATCTGAATTTTAATAGAACTTTTAAAGTAAAAACAACAATAGAATACATTCAACACTGGAAACTTAACTACATGCTTTGGGTTTTTTGGTTAGAATGAAATGTTTCTATCAGCTAGAACCTTTTTCTTGTTTCACAGGTAATACTAATGTTATTTTGTATCCATGCAAAATCTGGTTTTGGTTTACATGGAAAATTGAAAGTTGAGTTATTAAAAATTGCAGCTTAGAGCACAGGAACAGGATCCTCATCAGCAGAACTTTCAGCACCTCACAGGCTGCTGGTTTTAACTTTTGTGTAACAGGTTAATGCAAGTACATTAAATAAAGTTAACAAAATGTTTATCTTTGTACGTAACTGATCACTGCCATTTAATCAGTAGCAATTGTGTTCATAAATGAGTGCAGCAGCTTTTATAAGCAAACCTAATGCTCATTTCCAAAAGTCAGTGGCAAAGCCTTGCATTAGTGCAAAGGAACTTAGTTTTGCTCTGTTCATGCTCTAAGCTGGATGGCTGTGAGCCAGGTCAGTCTGAAAGCAAATGAAAAGCTGACAGGCTGCATTTAGTAACTGGGGTGGCACAACCATTTATATGACTTGAGTGTTTCCATGATTTAACTGTTAAGCTAATATCTCCTCGTGGCTGTGTTGTGTGGGTAAGCTAGCTCAGGTGCTAGCTGGAGGATCACTGTATGGTATCTTATGTCATTTGTATCTGACCTTTGGTTCTCTAGATGCTTTAGTATTTTTTCAACTTTTCCCTCAGATCTATTTCTCAGTGAAGTTCAGGATGGCACAATGGGGCTTGATCTAGGTGTAGCATTTTAGGGCTTTGAGCATCACGGGGTGCAGTTGCCAGATTTCCAGCAACGTCCAGTCCATTTGGATACACTGATCTGCAATCCCCAGTATTCAAAATGTAGATGAGGTATCTTTTACTGATTTTCATAAGAAGAATCAGAAACTTTGTGCCTCAGTGAGTTTGAGATATAAAAATTGTGCCTTATGAAATTCAAGAAATGAATGAATGGGAAGGCTACTGTTACTGAGGCCTTGAATAGAAATCCCTTCACTGCTGAGGAAGGCTCAGTGAAAATTGTTTAGGAAGGCGATAGGGGATCTATGAGGAAGAGGTCTTCCAGAACTGCTCTTCTGACTTCTTCATGAAGCCACTAGAAGCGAAATTATTTGGAGAATAGTCTGCCTTTGCTGGAAGGATGATGTTCTTAAATATTTTCCTTATCACAATGCTAACAGTTATCTGAGCATCCATCTAGACTGACTTTTAAACACTACCGTGTTTGAAGTAAATGCCATTTTTGAATGGTCTCAAAACTGAGGTTGCATTCTTTCATCTTTATTTGATAGCCCAGACTGAACACAGGGAGTCATTCTGTAGTTGTGTTGGGAGAGTAATTTCCATCAAAACAATCTTGGTGTATAAAATAGCCTCTCATTTACAAACAGTTCTTATTTTTACCCATGGGGCGAGTATACACTTTTGGAGCTGGGTAGGAAATATGTTGACTGCTCTCTGATTTAAAACACACTGGGAAATAGGAAATTGAAGCTAATCCTTTCAAATAAAATATACTAGGTTGAAAGAACATTTTATTCCTGAGATCTGGACAGTAAGGTTATTTTTCCTTTGTGTGCTGATGATTCAAAACAGGCTACTTGTCCACTTCAGCCACATGGGCAACTCTTAAAAACACAGTTGATGCCATAAGTTTTAACTAAGAGTATGTCTGAATCTGAATCTTTATTGAATTCAGGTTTTTATTTATTTTATTGCTAAACAATAAATATTAACAGTAAACGAAACCAAAAATCTTCAAATCCAGTACAGAGTTAATATATTCTTATTTGGGTTTGTTTTAATTTTTTTTAAACTTCACTACAAACTTCTGTCTTTTGCCATTGCTCTTAGTGCAACTAATTGGAAAACCAGCACGTGTAAGAACCATGGCTGTGTAGTCTTATGTTTGTGCATGTAGAAGCTTAAAATCCTGGTTTATGAGGCAACACGCACGTTTTCTTGCA
The DNA here is from genome assembly GCA_013389965.1 of Todus mexicanus. NCBI lineage: Eukaryota > Metazoa > Chordata > Aves > Coraciiformes > Todidae > Todus > Todus mexicanus. The sequence goes on along the minus strand of WEIS01023087.1, from coordinate 6,588 downwards.
AATTGTATTGTTTCATAATCAAGCAAAATGTAAAAATTGTGTAATCCATCTTTTCTTCTCTGATAACTGAAATACAAATGATTTGACTTTGTTATCCATAAACATGTAATAGGAACTGTTACATATTGATTTATAGTACAATTTTTTTTTTCACTATTTCAATTGCATCTGCACACTTCTCTGTGTGCTGTCATGAACCGCAGGACTGTCTGAGTGGCATTTTTTTCTCAGTGACTATTCATCAAGTCTATTCTGTGTCTGAAACTTGTGAGAGTTTTCAGTCGATTCCAGAAGAGCTTTGCATTTTAAATTATATATATTGTATGATGATCTTCTTTAACTATGGATACAAAAACAGCGAATATGTAACTGTGATTATGACTCACAGGCAAATGTAAAATGCTGCAAGTCAAACATTAGTATAATGTTTTAGCTATATTATACCTAAAAATTAAGTATCCTGAGTAGCACATCTTGTTATTTAAGAAAAGAGGTAAACAAATCTATGCTTAGAAAAGTATATTCTGTGAAAAGCACAGAAAAGTTTGGATATGTAAAAATTATAAAACTTTACCAAAAATAATTGCTAAAATTATTGATATTACACTGAAGTATGTTTATTTGTTTTGATTCATATTTTAAGGCTTGCACTGGAGGTGGATGTTCAGTAAGCGAAGCTAGCACAGCTATAACAGATGAGAGTACACCAGAAGGTGTTCCTGCTCCAAAAGCCCAGTCATATTCATCTGACTCCTTTAACATCTCATGGACTAAGCCTGAGTATCCGAATGGTAAGTGAACTCTTTTAGCCTCAAGTTAAAAAGATGATTAGTAAAGGTAAATTAATATTCTAAATGGCAGCTTATATGTGGTGCTTAATTTTTAATGATCATTTTAGCACATAAAATACCTGAGATAGTATCATTGTCCGCTGCTAAGAGATTGTGGTTTTCAGTCTGTTGTATTGTTTCAGTGGCTCAAAAGTGCTCCCTTTTGATAGTTCTTGTGTACTGCATCTCATTGTTTAACGTTTTCCAGGACAACTGAGCTGAGGAATAGCCTTGGAGTGTATCAGTCTAGGATGTTCGTTTCACCCTCCAAAAAATCATTAGTATCTTTTGCATGAATTTATATATAATAATCATTAGATTTGTCTTCTACATATTCAACTTGAAGGTGTACATTTCCTAGGCTGTGGAAGTTAAATTATACACTTTGTTTTGTTTAAAAATATTTTCCATTGTGAAATATCCATGTGTAAAACTTTTGGACAAATTTTACATTTCTAACGATATTGCACGGTATCATAAATTCTTGGAATTCACCTTAATTGTATAATCATGCATGTAACAGTTTAAATCACAGCAGAGGATGCTAGGCAGAAATCACTGAAGTTAAAGCAACAGAAATGTTTTTCGTCATTGGCTTATCACATTGATATATGTCTTATTTCTCACAGTGGTTGCACATGAATTTCATTTTTTCACCTGCAAGTTTTCTTACCACGTTAAATTGTGTCAGAGTACATGCCACTTGTACAACTTTACAATAAGGCACTTTAAGTGATTCCCCAAAATTAATGATTGTAAATATACATATCTGTAAGGCTTTCTATTACTTTTAAAAAGAAATAAGAGTATGTCATTGTCTGTTAAATAATGTATTTGATATTTTATGGTTCTTTGTATGGGAATTATACTGAAAGATTTTGCCTCTTAGCCCCTTACAAGCCCTCTAGTCCTGGTTTTGAAATCCCATCAGCATATGTGGCAAAGGCGTGTAGAAAGGCACGGAGGAAGGAAAAAGCGGAGAGGTAAGGAATGGGGTGTGGAGGAATAGGGAAAGAAAGGGAGAAAGGCCATGTATGTGGCTTAGTGGCTATCTGAATAATTTTCAATGAAATAGGCATATTTTTTCACATGTAATAATTCATGTCAGGACCTGATCATGTTATCCTTGCATTGACGGAAAAAATCCAAATAGTTTAGAGAGTGGTTTAACTAATCAAATAAATGTAAATATGTACATACATATGTTTATATATGCATATCAACAGCACAGGATAAAGACATGTAGTTCAATAAATTTCCACAAACTTCCTTTTAAACAACTAAAAGATGTGAATATGTGACTAAATTTGCATCTTGTATCCTGTCAATACAGCATTTACTACGTACAGCTTGGCCTTCCTTTTAAATACAATAAATAGGTTGTTAGGAAACAACTGAGGGTGACGGTGCACCCTCAGTAAGTTCACAGAAAACACCAAGTTGGGCAGAAGTGTTGATTTGTTTCAGGGTGGGAAGACTCTACAAAGAATCTGGACAGGCTGAGTTGATGGGCCAAGGCCAATTGTGTGAGGTTTGACCATGCCAAGTCCTGTGCTTGGGTCACAACAACCCCATGCAACGCTACAGGCTTGGAGACGAATAGCTTGAAAGCTGCCAGGGGACAAAGGACGTGGGAGTGTTGGTCGACAGTCAGTTGAACATGAGCCAGAAGTGTGCCCAGGTGTCCAAGAAGGCCAACAGCATCCTGGCCTGTATCAGAAGTAGTGTGGCCAGCAGGACTAGGAAAGTGTTTTTGCCCCTGTACTTGGCACTAATGAGGCCGTATCTTGAATACTGGGTTTAGTTCTGGGCCCTTCACTACAAGAAAGACTTTGAGGTGTAGGATTGTGTCCAAAAAATATTAGCAACAAAGCTGATAAAGCATCTAGAGCACAAGTCCTGTGACTGGCTGAGGGAACTGAGGTTTAGACTGGAGAAAAGGAGGCTCAGGGAGACCTTGTTGCTCTCTGCAACTACCTGAAAGGAGGTTGTAACCTGGTGTGAGTCGATCTCTTCTCCCAAGTAACAAGTGATGGGACAAAAGGAAACAGCCTCAAGTTGTGCCGGGGGAGGTTTAGATTGGATATTAAGAAAAAAATTTCCACCAAGAAGGTAGTAAAGTCCTGGAACAGGCTGCCCAGGGAAGTGGCGGAGTCACCGTCCCTGGAGGTATTTGAAAGATGTGTAGATGCGGCTCTTAGGGACATGGTTTACTGGTGGACTTTGCAGTATAAGGTTAACAGTTGGACTCAGTGATCTTAAAGGTACTTTCAAATCTAAGTGGTTCTGTGATTCTACAAAATACAATAAATAGCTTGTTAGGAAATCTGTGAATTTGAACTGGATAAGCAACAGAGGTGATTAGAATCAGGGGAGCTTTATACAAGAAATTATATTCTTCTGTCCTTAGTGCCTTCGTTCTTGGAAACCAGAGCTTTCAACAGCTGTGGTGATCACCTCTGTGTAGGGGTTTTGAACAATGCATTTATGTAATTACAAAATTCTCCAAATAGCTTATTCCTTTATAATCCTGAATACACCTTGTGTAGGCCTCCTGTGTGTATTTCTCCCCTTTAAAAATATGCTCTGGTATTTTCACATCTTCTCACTATTTGAAGCCCATACAGTATTTTTCCCTTGGTACTGCTGGGTTTTTTTGGTGATAGGTGGATATCATGCATGTTGTCGTTTTCCTTGGGGTCAGAACTGAAGGAAGGGATTCAGCGAAATCAGCTGCCGCCGTCCTGCCTTGGGGGAAAAGGCAGCTGATTTTTGCCTGTCAGCTCTTGCTGAGTTGTTAAGAGTGGAAGAGTTGCTATCTCGTGAACATCTGGCAGTAAGAAGGGCATTAGGGAAGCAGGGACTTTCTCTTTTTCACCATTAAATGCTCACACTTGCACAATGGCCAAGAAGGAATATGCAAATTTTCTCTCATTTTTCTTCTTTCTTCTCCCTCACTTTTTTACAAATTTCAAACAGATCACGTATTAATAGCACAATTTCCCATTCTCCTGTTTCTTTCTTTCCAATTTCCTATTTTCTTGTTTTATAAAAAGAATTTTAAAACCCCAAAACTTTTCACTGAGCAATTGCTTAATCAGGGAAGTTTGTATTGTTTAGTGACTGCTTTTGTTCATCTTTTGGGCTGCCTGGTAGCCATGTAATTTATAAGTGCTCTCTGTGTCAGTATTTTAAAACTGTGTAGGAGGCTGACAAATATAGCTGAGAAGACTGAAATATGAGAAAGACCAGCAAAGGGAACTTTCCCTTAAATTTTCTTACTTCAGCATTTTACTGGTATATTCTTACAATCACATGTTCTAATGTAACTTGTTTTTTTTTTTTCGAAAGGTAGAAAACATTTTCCGCTTTTGACTTAAATGGTTCGAGCTTGGGCAGTTCCAGTCTACTAGGTATTAGGCAGTGCTTTTTGAAATTACTGAATGTGGCTTTGTTTCAGAAGCAAACTTCAGAATTGCAAAAACTTGCATACCATAAATTGTCATCTCCTTAGTAGATCTCTGGGGCATTTTCTTTACCTCTCTCCTCCTTTCTTCTGAAAATATATGACAGAAGTTACTGTTTATTTCCATGGGCAGAAGAAGCTTATGGGCTGTTGCTGATGTTGAATGAGTGTGTAGGCTGACTGGGATTTGGACAGCATAGACTTTACTATGTTCTGTTGCTATATGTAGGGTCCAGCTGCTCGCCACCAATTAGAAAAAGTTTAGGGGGATTAATATACTCCCCTTGAGGCCAAAGGGGGCAAACAGGATTAAAGGCTCCTTGGCTTCTTCATAAAGATGACGCAATGCTGGGGGGAGGTCAAGCTTTGAGATAAGGGACATCAAGGACTAATATTATCCAAACGTGGATATTAAGTTTCTGGGGTCTACTTTTGGTTGAATTTAAGGCCAATTTACATTATTTTGTGATAAAATTTCATTTTGTAGAAAATGGGAAATGATGTACCTACTTCTTTGTTGAAAGTTGGTTCAAAAATATCATGTATGTACCAGGTGTAGAAAAAAAGATGTTTGGAGGATGAGATACTGAATATATTTGTAATATGTACAAATTTTTTGTCTCATTTTAAAACCAACAATAAAATGGTTGATGGGACATGTCCCAGAGGGTGCGATCCATGATCCAGGCTGATGGGACATATGACACTTTACAGCAGATCCCTCTGTTTCTATCACATACATATCACATGTTTAGATAGTGTAATATAACTAATATTGACCCTTTCGTTGAGCGAAAGATACGGAGAGTATTGTGAAATTATGTGCACCATCAGATATTCTCTTCTGAGCTTTCACTATTCTAGTGGCCTCTGTAAAGAATCATATTCTTCATATCCATTATAGTCTTCCCATATAATTTGAAGTCTGTTTTTTAAAAAAGCATTTACATAAAAAGTGACTTCGCTTTTTACCAATGAAGTTTTTCCTTAGATGGTCACATCTCAGAAACTTCACTTTACTTTTGTACAGGTCATAGATAAAATCAAGTCTTGATCTGGACTGTATCTTCCAAGGCTATATGGAATTTCTATGGAAAATATTACGTGTAGTAAAAACCGATTTATAAAATTATTCAGTGAACTAATCCAGTACTTGTTCCTGCAAATCCCTGTGCTTGTGAGAGATGACTTGTGTTTGTAGTCAGTGAAACGGATGTAGGTAAAAGCATGTTTGCTCAGGATCTGCCCTCTAGATTGTACCTTAAGAATAAAGTACTTGTAGCACTTTAGATTCAAAACCTTTTTTCATTTTTAATGTCAGGAATATCATTGAGAGATTATATGGTCTTACCCAGGAAAGGGAGAGGAGGAAGGAAAGAGGCAAAGTATGTAGCTTGATATAGTCAATAGAGATTTTGTCTTCAGCAAAACCAAGATTTATTCTAGCTATCTAGGCAAAATAATTGTGAAGAAACCATGTATTCATGGTGACCATGTGTCTCTCACAAAGCCTTGTAAATCACAAAAATGTGCTATACTTTTCACTGTTTTATGGATGGTAAACTTCAGGAATATATAGCAACTCTTGAGAAGTACATAAACTTTGGGCCAACTTTAAACTTCTCAGTTTGCTTTGGAAACATACACTGGTGAAATGACTAACAAAAGCTTGCAGTGTTGACCAGGGAGCTGATTGTCAGTGTAGCTGCTGCATATTTCTCTGGTTTTAGGAACACTTCAAAAGAATGGTCCAGTTAATTAATACTGAGTTACAGTGGTGATCTCATAGAGATACATATGACACCCATGTTAATATCAAATGGTCTCATTATAAGTCATGCCATTATCATAAGTATCAAAGGAACTAATAATTATTTGTCTGTTACTTTAAATGGTTAGTGCTGCTGGTGTAGGTAAAGTACTTCAGTGTTGTGAGGTTTTTTCTCTGTAAAACACATCTTTAATGTTCATGTTCACATTTTTCCTCTGAGATAAATATAATATTTTTAAATATAGATATAATTTATTTAATGTAGGGCAAATATCTATTAATGCCTTTGCTTCATAAGTAACTAGATACAGAAACCCAAGGGATTTTTTATTTAGGAAGCCTGTCAAATGTGGTAGGATTGATAGTGTGAGATTTACCAGGACTTTCTCCCACACACGTCTCTGCTGTCTGACTTGAGTTTTGCCTCTTGCTTTTCTAGAAGAGAAAGGAATCGAGGAGTCTGTGAATCATTTCACCGTACTCAGCTCTACATTGCTTTAACATATAAATCATTTGAAGTG
>WEIS01023082.1:0-11658 GCA_013389965.1 Todus mexicanus | reverse complement strand
AGATCTTTATACCAAGAATGTCCCGTGCTGAAGAAATGCACCTCAAAATTTTAAAAGAAATAGTTAACAGGTAAAAGATGTCAAAAAAGGGTAGCTAAAAATGGTCTTCATCTCATTAAGATTTCCAGCTCTCACTCTTCTCATTTCCAGCTCAGTCTGAAGGAAAGCCTTTGGGATTTTTCTGACAGCAAATTAGCAACTCATACTGTCTGGAATTGATTCAAGTGTCCCATCAGGATAATGCCACGTTTTCTTTCGTAAAACATCCCATACAAGAAACAGAACTAGCTGGAGTTTACCTTTCCCAATATAATGGATCTTGATTATGTTTTTGCGTATGTTACCAAATGAAATATTATTAATTGCCTGTCACATATATATATAAACAGAATTATCCTTTTTTACCTTCCTTTCAAATTTACTAATACTCTCTGCAGAAGCTCAAACAACATCTCTCAGGACTTGTCAAAATTCAAGGGAAGGAGCAAACAGCAGCTTTAAGCTTCTGGGTACTTTGGAATTTCATGCAGCGCACAATGCCTAGCTTCCATGACAGTTTCACAAGCCTCCAGAAGCTCAAAGTGATAAATATAAGTAGTCAGACTATTCCACAGTTGTCGGCACAATGCGGTATCAAAGTCCAGTATTAAAATGAACAGCCATCAAAACANTCAAAGTCCAGTATTAAAATGAACAGCCATCAAAACAGAGGAATGAATTTTCAGTTGTAGCCCACAGGAATTTCTGCATCCAGATCCCATTAATCATCAGAGTTCTGCTTGGAGCTCCTTGTACAAAACCTTTAGCATTCAGCTTAGTATGGTAAGTTATGACAAGCACGGGACCAGGGCCAAATTCTGCCCTCAGTTATATCTCGAGAATACCATTAGCTCCTGTCAAGCTGCACAGCCACAGTCAAGCTCAGATCTGGTCATTTGTCTAGTGCAGAACTCTCATAGCACATCACTCTCAATGGGCCCATTTATATGCTTTAAAACCAAACACATAACTAGTGCTCGGTTAAGTCGGGAACCAAAATGAAGTTTGAGATGTGTCTTCTTACACTAAGAAGAGTTCAACATTTTAGGCTTCTGCCAGAATACACAAGACTGACCCTATCAGATGAAGAATGTCATGGGATATTTAATTACCAAAATTAGCCAGAAGGATTCGGGTTTTGGGTCTCGACAGAAAAACATGTGAAATATATACTGCATGTTTACATTTTGTGAACAGCTTCTCTTTATTTTTTTCATAAGTTTTGATTTTTTTAGTGCTTCAGAATAAATATATGCTAGCTTAAAATGTTTTTTTTCCATTCCAGATGACAGAAGGAACCATTTAAAGTGTTGTGGTGAGCTTAAAAGATGAAATCAAGTTCGTTTTTCTTCCTTAGCTGGCTAGAACTAATATTTGCTACCCAATTTAGGTAGCAGTTTAATTTCAGAAGAAGTTGTGCACAAAACATTTGGCTTTATAAAACATTCACAACTATTTTTCTTGGCTTCTGTTCACTGGCAGGCAGAAGGGGCGGTTTAAATATAAAGCCTGGATTTTATAGTACATCTTTACCTTACACGGACAATGGTGGAGACACACCTCTTTACAGGGCAATCAAGACTTGAAAGCTACAATTTGCAATAAGTAATTGCGCACAAAAGGATAACATTGCATCTGCTGCCCTTACCACAAAGATCCCTACATGGTATTTTCTTGCTGAGCACTCAAGTTAAAGCTCAACCAATGAATCATCGATTGTTGCTTCTGTAGCTTGTGCAGTTTGAGAAGTGCAACTTCTTGGCAGCAAATATCTGACGGTGAAAAAAGAGTGCAAACCAGACAGAGTGAAGCCAGAACAGCAAACTTAATAAGAGGTAAGAGAGCTAGTGCTTCTGGGAGGCATGGCATTTGTGAACTGCGTCAAAATGGAAATCAGAAACACAAAACCAGTGTTACCTGGCAGGTTTCCATGCAAACTTTTGAATTTTGTAAATATAAAGATCTCTAAAGAAACATGCCAGCTTGGATAAAGGCATATATAAATAGATGTGTGTATATGTATATGCATATATATGTACTCATACACTGTTAAACTCCATAAATCTGAGAAATAATTACATTGGCTTCGTTCAAGTACTCACTTGGCACCTAAATTTTAGGCACCTAGTGACACTCAGTTAAGTGCTTAAATTCCCTTTACAGTCAGAAGGAGAAATGCAGGTGTCTTTGAAGGGCTGCAGAGAGAAATGGTCTGACCACTTAGACTCTCTTCTGGAAACCTTCAAAGTCACCTGTCCTCTTCTGTTGACTACAACCGCAAGTGGCACGATTACTTTGGGAGAGTTACTTAATCAGATTCATAAAACATAGGAACAAGTCAGATGTCTAACTTAGGCTAACTGGATGTAACCCTGCTTTCTGATCAAGACAAGGAAACTAATTAAGCTGCAAGCTCCCCCTGAGCTGCTTGTGTAGTACAAGAAAAAGAAAGCAATACATGGGCTCAAGTCCAACAAAAACACCACTAATCAGTGGACTATTTACCAAGACTATCACAAGGTACGACAGAGGCCAGAAACTCGGGGATTCCAGGCAGATTAGAGCTGTATCTGCACAATAGGAGTATCCATGTGCATAAACCAGAGAAATCACTTCTGTGTAGCTACATGAATTTGCATTATCAACCATCAGCAGTACCAACCATCATTAAGGTTGTCCAGTAATTTTCCCACCATAAGTGTTTTCAGTAGCTCAGAAAATTACTAAACTTTAACCACTTAAGCTGCTGCAGACTGAATTTTGAGCTGCTTTTAACAGCAACAAAAAGTCTTTCAAATCTTCTTAGCCAAAAAACATCAAGGATTTCCAAGAGTTCAGCCAGAAGAGAATACATATTTTTGTCCATATTTTATAAAATCTGGCAGATTTTATTCTTTCAGTAGTTGACCTCCTCTTCTTGTGGAAAGACATAATACTGGACAGGGACTCTTTGTGTCAAGAATATTCTTTTCTTAAGAAAATCTACCCTCGCAACAGCACTGATTGTCCTCTGGGGATATTGGTCTTACTATGTGACTACAAAGAGCTTCCTGAACCAGCCAAGACTATGCTGACACTAACTTTTAGGTAGCTTGGGTTAGAAAAGATGGACTACCTATCTGATGCTTTCTATTTAAATTAGCCTAGAGAAACTAATTACACAGCTGATGGGGGGAAAAAAAAAAGCAATCTGTAGTAAACGATGGTGATAAATTCAGAGCTCACCGGTTTGGTGGTTGGACTCATAACCATTAAACTCTCAATCACCTTCCAGGTACACCCACCCACCTCCAGAGGCTTTCCAGCACATTTGGGCTCCTTACGTTACAACTCACTGAAGGTGCCCATGCTCAGATAGCAGGGGTACTCCTTTAACAGAGCACCGATGTGAATTTGCTAGTTTAGCACAAGAAGAGGTACACGCTAAACTGAAAAGGTCACTTTTACACCCAAAGGAGTCCAGAAGCACTCGAAGATATTCAGGGTGCAGTTGCACCAGCTTAACTTTGTCTATATAACCGGTAAAAATTTTCCCATGTCAACAGGGCTTTATCTTCAGGAAATCTAACTTCATAAGGGAATGCATTTTCAAGAGGGTCTAAATTATTGTATGACCATCTTAGATTACAATGAAGCATGAATTTGGCTGCAGTGCATTGAGTACAGGAAGCATTATAGTCCCGCTTAGCTACGGTGCTGTTTTTGTCAGTGCTCAAGCCTAACCTACAGAGGGATAGCAGCAGCTAAAGCGTGTACGGGATCGCGTACAGCTCAAATATGCAGCGCTTTGGCAGAAGGAAGCCAGACAAAAATTGCTTTCAGTGGTGAAGGATAACAGGGCTCTAGCAATGCCTCCCTGGAGTGCCACAAACTGAATCACCAGCTTGGCTCTCAGCTCACCAGCTTTTATTACCGCGGCTTTGCTCTTCCCACACCGGAGCGGGGCAGGCAGGTGTGTCGTGTGTGTCCAGCTGACAGCCTTCGCCCTCACAACTTGATTTCCTCTTTTACACAGGCTCTGCTTAAGTGCCTAATCTTGTGTTTAGGATGTCGTGCTCGGTTGCTATGGAGGTTATTGGGATGTCAGAGGTTTAGCATAATGTAATCTCACTGTAGGGTAAAGAGCTGGGGGCAAGGGAGGAGATTAACCATGAGAGAAACCAGAGCTGTAGATGTGACTACTTGATTGCTAGCATATATGGAGATGTTCTCTGAACTCGAAATACAGCCCTAAGGAAAAATCAGAAAGTGGTCTGAGGAGTGTTTTGTGTTTCAGCTCCTTCTCGGACGAGTTTTTCTGAAAGCCACAGAGCTTGTACTCATACTTTTTAAGGTTTCTCAGAGCACCCGCAGTTCCTTACCTCCTCCCGTTCAGCCCCTCACACCCCTCCCAAACAAACAACATTTGTACCGTAAAGCAAGTTAAATTCCAGAGCACTTTTCTGTAGCCAAGACATCAATTTTCCTTCTTCCTTGCTGGAATCTGGTGTTTGAGTTCTTATTGATTGTCCTGGTTTGTAGAAGTGACATCTCTAAGTCCCTATCTTGTTTGGTAATTTTCACTCTAAATCTCAGCTCAAATCATCTCATGATAAATCCTTTCCCTCATCATTCTCACCCCATCTGCTCTCCCCAGGGAGACCTTTATTTTCCATCTTCCCAGCTCATCTCCTCGAACAGCAAGGAAGCTGTCAGCTGCTGTGAAGATTTGTAGGGCACTAAATCTTATACATTAAACCTTTAAATACATTTATCCAGGTAAAACATTTTGAAGCAAATACATAAACTCTGAAGGTTTGCTAGCATATGGCATAATGATTAGCAACCAGATACTGATGATTTTCATCCTCTTGATTATCATTATTTTAATGGCATAAAATCTCTTCTCCATTTATCAGTTTGCTTGAAAAAATGGTCTACTCAGTTTATCTTTCATCAGCTTCACCATTCTCATTACTGAAGTAATGGTTGAATAAAAAAGTCATCAATTTCTTCAGACTAAACACCCCATAGCATGGATTCTGACCCTGACCTGTCTACAAGAACATTTCTGATGAAGTTCCCTTTCTAAGTCAATATACCATCAGAGTTACCAAAGCTGCTCTTACGATGGGTTGGGCCTCGTTAGTCACCAAAGAAGCATTAAGTGTAAAAAACAGCTAGATTGCATTCTCCTGAATGCCCCAAGTTTCATTTCAGGGGATGAATCACAACATGGTTGATTCTTTGCTCATTCAGCTTCATTTGTCCATTGCCTGAGTAAAACATGAGTCATTCACCAAACCTGCAGGCCAGGATTCCTGTCTACCAGAAGCTTTTAATATCTATCAGTATATCAAAACATAAATGCATTTTGTTTTTTTTTCCAGGCTACTCTTTTGTTTTATTTTTCTTTAGTTAAGAAAGAAAAGATTCTGAGATTTTCTGGTATGCTCTGTAAGTGTCAAGCCTGTATTGCTGACTGCTTTGTGAGCTGCTACTTGGATCATGCAGTTGGATGCTTTCAGGGTTAACAGCAAAATACAGAGAAGAAATTGCAAGAATCTGTGATAGAAAGGGACTATGAAGTCACCCAGTCCACCTTTTGTCAATACAGGTCTGTTCCCTACAGCATATAAAAGTTTAAGCACTTTAAACAGCCTTTCTTAAAAGGAAAAGGAAGCATCTAAAGTTAACAGCCACAGATGTGACCCCAGAAGGAGGAATAGGTGGCTTATGGTGATCCAGGGTGGCCTTGTGCAGCCATCGTGCTACAGAACAGACAGCCTCGCTGAGACCAGCTAATTACAACTGGATTACTATGTCCTGAAATATATAGGCTTTCTCGTTCCATTTGTTCTCAAGTCTCCTCTCCCTTTGGGAGAAGCACAGGGATGTTAGTTTATCCCAGTTTCTGAAATACACTTGTAATTTCAGACAGTCCTTTCTTGAAGCTGTCGGACTGTGCTGTTAATTGCAAGTTGTTCTTCCTGGAGGGATAAATTCAGCACCCCTGGCCTGGGGCATAGGAATAAACCCACTGGTTTTGGCTCCCTAGTGCTTCACTCAGACTTCTTCTCTGCAAATGGCTTCTCTGCAGGTGCCAGTGCAAGCAAGGGCTGCAGAATCAGGCTTTGAGGTAACAAGACTTACCAAACTTAACTGAACAACACATCTCATGTGCAGTGAAATAAATGTGGTAAACCACCAATGATTCATCGTTTACTTATTGCATAAAACAAACAGGTTTTCTTCTGAGTCACACACATGCTAAGAATTTTTTCCTTCTCAAGCAAAACAAAAAGCAGTGTTATTTCACGGCTGGGTGAAAAATGTTCAGAAAAAAAAAAAAAAAAAGAGCTCTTTGAATCTTTGTTCAAACCAGGAACACGAACATTAACTTATTTGATACTCTGAGATGTTTGGGAATTTCTTTTTCCACCCAATGCTGCTGCGGGACACGTTATTGTACAACTGGGAGCCACAGAGGATGATGGAGTATAGATATGCTGAGATCCGTTTGAAGGTCATGGGACCCTTTTTCTCTTCCCACTTACTTTTGGAGAATCTGAGAGCGTTGTTAATAATAATCCAAACATGTTCCATTCAAAACTGACCTGAGACCTGAGTTCAAGTGAAATGTGCCCGCCTGGCCATCATATTCCAGCAAAAGAGACTGCTTACTTTTTTTAAAAGAGCAAAGTACCATTGAGCTCAGTTCTGGAGAGAGACAAGAGTACAGGAAGGAAAAAAACCCCATAAATAACTAAATAAAGGGACAACTGAAATGACTGGAAAAAGCATTTAGTTTTATCCAGGACTGGGGCAACTTTGGAACACAAAACTGCTTCATTTTGCAGTAAAGAAGCATTATTTTAGATGTATATGCTTTTGGACTTCAGATTGTGAATTGTATATGGATTCTTTTGCTGTTAGTTTAAGAAACTTATATTTGCGCTGCCTGCCACAGACTTCAGTCTTAAGCAGAGAAAAGCGTGTCATGTATATCACCCCAGGAAATTCCACATCAGTTTTGCTGAGGGATGCTGAGAAAGAATAGCAGCTAAAGTTGTCAGCAGGTTCATATGACAAATCCTTGAAAAATTACGGGCTATCAAACTCCAGCTGAAATTTAGGATCTGTTTCAGTGATACATTCAATACAAATATTGCTGCTAACATTCAAATCAATGACATAAGCGGTATAATGTAGATTCTTAACTCTGTAAATACAGAGATGTTTCGTACAGATGTAAGTTAGTTAACAAATTGCACCCTTTTGTGGGGGTGCATTCTGCACCGGGCAAGCTGTTTCCCTCCGCAGGTACCACAGAAAACTTTGGAGATCTGTGTTACTGCATTTGGCTACTATCATCTTTCCGCATACTGTGTTTTCTACATCATCGGTTAACTGACACATTTCATCGTGACAGCTGGTATATCTCATTAACACGGTGCGCTGTCAATATACAGGCTGGGAAGTAGATTTGGCAAATGTTGTGGAGAAAAAAAAAGCAGAAATGTTCAACTGAAGCACGGAGGAGAGATGTGAGTGGCAGAAAGGGATGTGAGTTGCTGTCAGTGGCAATGAAGTGAAGTTTGAGACAGCAAGATGTGCTTGAGGTGATGGCCAAGCCCCTGATTAAGATGGTTGAGGCAAAGGAGGTGACAAATTGAATCATGAGACATCGAGCCTCAACTTTGAAAGCTCTAACAATAGTGTTTTGCCTCTGGGGTCATGAGATGTCTGAATGAAAGGAGAAAGGAAAAGAGCAAGAGGAAAGTAAGAATTTGACAATATCTTCTGAGTTTCAAGAGAAATGAGCAGACTAGAGAACAAGACTATGAAGGTGGAAGGTAACCAAGAGGAGAGTGATGGAACCCAAAGAGGAGCATATATCAAGGGACACTATCAACAGAGGCAAAAACTAAAAAAGTAAAAATAATAATAATAAAAAAACCTGTTCTGAAGTTCATGAGTTCCCCAAGGAAAAAGTTTTGAAGAATAGAATGTTTAAAGAGTAGAAGAGGACAGGGAAGGGTTCTGGAATGTAGTCAGACCTCCTGAGTCAGGTAGTCAGAAGTGCAGAAAAGAACCTGCGATGCAGAAGTTAATAGAGAAGTCGTATGAAGAGTTAAGTGCAGAGGAAAACGGAAAAGCAAGAATGGACAATGGGCTATGGGTAGACTGTAGAGAAGGTCTGAGGAGCAGGGGTAGTTTGAACAAGATACCTTCAGGAGGTTATAAAGTAGTGAGAGAGAGATGGGGGAATCGGTAACCAAAAATGCAGAGACCCATTGAAGGGAAAGGAGATGGAATTAGGCAATAAGGTTGGGATTCACCCAAGCAAATGTGAATACTTCTAGAGTACAACTGGTCTCACCCTAATGTGAACAGTTAAAGGTAGCTGTGATGAATCACACAATAAAAGTGCCAGTTTCCTTCCATTAACTACAAAAGATGCCCAGATGCAAGTGCCCGCATTGTCAGTATCAAAACTTGTGAATTCAGGAGGGAAGGGAGAAGGAAAGAATATCTGAAGGGAAAGGTGGAAAGACTTAGAACATGAGATGAAGGAAGGTGTTAAATACTGAGTAGAGAAGAAAGGGGAGAACTGGGATGTGGAAGAGATCATAAGACTTCTATAATCAATAACCAGGGTGCATCCTAAGGAAGTCTTTAGTATCTACAGATCCATCTGCATCTCCAGAAACCTACAAAATGAAGGGCAGTAGCAGAAGTAGGTAGATCCAACTTGTTCCATTCATGCTGATGCCAGAACCATGAGTGGGCAGTCGAGTAGTGAAGAGACACACAACCCTACCAGATGGAAACTATTTTTGCTCTGGGCGCAGCATACTCTCACTCACGCAGTTCTGTGCCCAAGCAATGCAGGTCTAGTAAAGAGATTAAGTCGCTCAAATACAGCCCCAGGTGAACGCGATTAAACTAACTCCAAACTCCAGCTTCTAAGTCTCCATTCAGCCAATGAGCTGGAACATGTGGATTCACTGCTTGGGTCTTTGCTAGTCCTGGAATCTTTGCATCCGGTCAACATGACCTAAACTGCACCATCTGGATACTTGAGAACAAGCAATGCTTCCCCACTCCTAAGCGCTGTTTTTAAACAAACAGGGTGAGCAGGCCAAGGAAAAGGAGCATAACACTAGCTTGGAAAAGATGAATAATTAAGAGTTGAAAAAACTCTCATCTTTCAGGATGCTCTGGCAATGGCTCTGAGCCTTTCTTCTCCTGTAGCTAGGACTGGCTACTGAGGAAGTCATGATTATACCTTCCTTGTTGCACCACTTCCAGCTCAGTATCCAAGCCTGAAGGCATTCAGGGACATTCTATTTCCATGACTCTTACTACTGAGCCTAGCTGAAATCACCAGGCAGGAGACACAAGCAAGGACCAAGAAAACAGAGCAGCTCCATTTCCTGCCCTCACTGGGCTGCTGAGTGTTTAGCAGGTTTTCAGACATGGCTGTAGCTCAACTCAATCAGTCAGGAACAAGAACAGATGGCAATAGTTTCACCAGATACTAAAAGTCCCCCTGTACTAGTTGCAAAGGGAGATTTGTGCCTCAGCTTCTGAACAGGACTCTGCTGGGCTCAGTCTCACATCACTTCTTCTCCCTTCCGACACTTTGACAGCATTTGGGCAATGCAATTGGAGCCTGTAGCACAGTGATACGCTCATAGTGGAGTCACCATCCCTGGAGATGTTCAAGAAGTGTGTAGACACGGCACTTTGGGACATGGTTTGATGGTTGTGATAATGTTCAGTCGATGGTTGGACTTGATGATGATGATCTTGAAGGTCATTTCTAACCTTAATGATTCTATGATTCATTTGCTCTTCTCTAAAGAGAACATCCTCCCATTCTTTCTTTCCTCCCCTCCATCTGCTCTGTCTTTTCTGAGAGTCCCTCACCCTACTGCAGCATCTCTTGCTCAAGTATTTTGAAAACTTACATTCCGATGTGCAATAAAAAAAGTCTTACTAGAACAACAACATGGAAATAAGGCCTTGGCTATCCAAAATTTTTATTTTTCCAGAAAATGCTGGAAACTTGCTCCTTCCATTGGAGGCATCTCTGTCTATTTGGACCTTCTCATGAAAGAACTACTTTTCCCGTTCCCAATAGGTTTTAGCAATGCCATCTCCACTCCTATGGTTTCAAGCAGGTTACAGCTTTAAGCCCTAAACACAGGGCTTAGGGACAGAGGAGAAACAAGGTACATGGTGATGTTGAAGGGAGAGGGTCTGGCAAGGCGTGAAGGAAGTATTCAAACTGACATCCTTCAGTTACTTTAGCAATTGGTGCAAGCAGTGTAAGAAGTCCATTTATTCCCTTTGCTGTACAGATGGAACATGCAAGGACTTCTCCATGGGAGACTCCAGCAAGCCCAACAACTGGATTTAAATGCCACAGGTAGTAGACTGCCCTTATTTTAATGGGAGGCACAGTTAAATAGCATTTGAATGATAAAATTGTAGAATACCAGGTTGGATGGGGCCTCAAGGATCATCTAGTCCAATCTTTAACTATCAAAAGAAGAAAAGCAATTTTGTGGAGCCACAGATAAATAACAGTCGCAGGACTCAGCAGTTCGTATATAGAAGCGTTTGCAACCAGAAGCAGAGAGTACGAACGTTTAGAGGCAGATATGCTGAGTGAAAAGTACAGACCAGCTCCTGCAAGTGTCTAAATGTCATCGGAGCAGCTGGGATGGTGCCTGGGGAGGGCACTGGGCCTCATCTCAGGTGTTGTGTGTTTGGCTCCTGCTGACGTCAGTGGAAGTTCAAGGTACTTAACACCTCTCAGGACCAGGCTGCGAGAACGACTTCCAGAAGGAAACTATCTTGAAAACAGATCATGGGCCATTAAATGTAGCATAGATGCAAAAAGGGCAGAGCAGTGCATGTTGCAAAATGTATCTTCTTTAGCACAGTATCCCCAAGCTGTGAGTTTATTCACTCTTGGCTCTTTCTTCCCACTGTCTTATCTGTTATGATGTTGGCACAGAGCTGAGTCCCAGTGGGACTGCAGAGCTGGAACAAAACAGTAAATGTTCTCCAGGTTTTCTTCTCTTACAGAATTCCCTAACTCCCAACCTACTTAAGGGGGAGCCATGAGCTAAAGTAAAATTATAGTTTTGTCTTCTTCTCAAGCCATATATCTCCAGAGGGAATTCTGCTTGTATTGTACTTTTTCTCCAGAACTACTACCACCACCACAGCACCTTGCATGGAAAACAGATTCTTTCTGTTCCCTGACAAAGGTTTCAATTAACAAAGGTAGATTAAGTGAACAGCCTTTAGTCAATTCAATTTTGTTATTCTTTACACCAGTTGTTCGATGCACTGGAATTTTATATTTAATCTTTTACAGCCAGCCTGAACATTTATATAATGTTATAAAGTCTGCAGCTGTTATATGTGAGTTGGCAAAGAAAGGAAAGAGTATGTTTGAAAAGAAGCATAAAAAGAAAGAAAAGCTAAAAAAGAAAAAAAAGAAAAAAAAAAGCTTCCAGGTCCTGTTATTTATTTTTAGAAATGCAAAGTTTCTACTTAAAATAAAATCTAATCAAAGAAAAATAGTACTAAATGAAGCAGCCTCAACTTCAAACTTTT
>WEIS01023078.1:4533-15645 GCA_013389965.1 Todus mexicanus | reverse complement strand
AAAAATTAATTTCCATAAGGATTCCATGACATTTATCTACCAAAAGTGGGGTCAAGGTGAACACACTGGTGTCTGGTGTCCCAGGGGAAAGAAAGAGCCCCAGCACTTCTGAATACAGTAAGATTCTTGGGTGAAAGATGTTCTACGTACAAAGTTTTCAATCCTGGTAGATTTTTCCAGGAAAGACATACCTTTTAAATTATTGCTATGCTGCTCTTGACCTGACTTGACTTCAAGTGAAATGAGTAGAAAAACTCTTATAATCTGCAAAGACATTACAAGAGTAACAATTGGTCTTAGGGTAAGTTTGGCAAGAGTCTGACAAGTTGTAACCGCAAGTCATTTGTGCTGCTAGCTGATCCTCAGATCGTCCAATTTGTGTCTTATCTCAACACATTACTTGTAAGATGTGTTTGTTCTTCATGCAAATCACACACAAGCATAAATATTCAACTCTTTAGGGTTGCTTTTATAATAGTTTTTCATTCAGTGCTGCGAACAATGAAGATATCTATGATGTAGCAAAATATAATTTGAAGTAATTATTCTTAGAACCTTCTCCAGCAGCATTTATTAAATATTTAGAAACGACAGCTAGCTAGTGGATTTTCTGCTTCATTTTAGATCAGAATGAAAAAAGAGGGGGGGAAAAATGATGGGGGAAAAAAGGCTGAAGACTTTTTCAGTACTGAGTATAGGTAACATTTTTGATGGGCAGATAAAGCATATGTTGTTGAGAGAAGTCTCCCTGTATTAGCTAAAAATCAAAACTGTGAACAGGCTGCCCAGGTGGTGGAGTCTCCTTCTCTGGAGACATTCAAAACCCACCTGGACATGTTCCTGTGTGACCTAATCTAGGTGATCTTGCTCTGGCAGGGGGGTTGGACTAGAATATCTTTCAAGGTCCCTTCCAAGATCTAACATTCTGTAATTCTGTGACAAATTATTTGCTAGTAGTGCTTTTATGAGACTGTATACAGAATCAACTAAAGCATAGTTTTGATATTTTTGACCAAGCACTCAAGACAGAATCATGTGTTACCTGAAAAACAAAACAAAAAAATCCCCAAGTGCTTACATTGATCCTGAACAAATCCTGCTTGCTGAGCTTGGAATTATAAAGATTCTGATAGTCTGAAGTGTATTAGCCAAGAAAAAAGTAGCAACAGGGCAAAAAAATTTTGGTGATTCTGGTGGAATCACCTTAAAGACTTGCTGAATATAAATCACAGAATGTTACGGGTTGGAAGGGACCTCGAAAGATTATCTAGTCCAACTCCCCTGACAGGGTAAGATCATGACTGCTACATGCTGGTCAGTTCTTGAATGCTCTGTTTTTATATATGTTATATCACTTTTTTGAAATGGTGTTGCCATTCATGCTCCTTGGTTCTCAGAGACTGTTGCTGTCAGTATTTTATTTGATTTTTGAAGATTCCATCCCTTAATTGCACTAGCAAGGTTGGTAAATTATAATGACATCAAAACATGAAAAAGCAGGATATTATTTTAGGTGAGGGACAAGTAGTAGGCAAATGTAGCCTTGAGTGACACATCAACTGCTTTTTATGAAGTTCTTTAAAAATACAGTAGTCCCATTCTCTCTTTTTGAAAAATATGTCTGAGAATATAGTCTATAAAATAACAACAATAAAAAGCAAACTCAGGAAACAACTACCAGCCAGTATAAGACAGTTGTTATTTCTCTCTATTGTGCTTCTGCCTCTTTATGCAGTATTGGAGCAATGCAGTTACTTCAGACCAAGAGGGATAGTGAATCTGGATTGACAAGTAATGAGGATCACATTCATTAAGTACAATCTGCATGCTTTGAGTCCTTTAGGATGCTAGCAAAAGATTACCTGAATGCAGACAGAAATGGAAAATTTCAGTACAGAAACTGACTTTAATAGGAGATAATGGCCAGTAATTTTGAAGCGAGGTCACTTCATGTAAATCCCGTCTCTGAAACTGTCTCCCTGTCTGAGGCCATCTACTTGCTTCTATTTCTCCATTTTTTGGAAATAGCTCCATTCTGGTAGTGCTTCCTTATCCATCTCCTGGGGCCGCAAGGCGCTCTTATGGCTACCTGGAAGCATTATAGCAAGGATGAGCTAAGAAATGAAATGCTTCCACGCCCATCCTAGACATTGTGTTTGGCCTACTTGCCATCTCTATTTGACAATTAGTTTTTGAACGACAAAATGGACAGCAAAATAATTGTAAGGTTCATAAGATGAAGACGTGAAGTGTTGCCTCTATGTGGGAGAATTTTGCTTCAAGGACACCTTGTTGTAGATCTTGCCTTTCAACCAACAAATCCAATGCATTTAGAAAATGTGGTGCATTTGTGTCTAGTCTTAAGTAGTGAAAGCTGGTGAGGAAGCTTTTGGGAGATGTTTGATGATTGAGACCTGCCCAAAACATTGTTGAAGGCCCAAAATGCAGCTATGAGGAGTAAGAGGCTCCTTGGGAGAACCATTCATTTCCCTACGGCTTTCCTTTGTCCTTATGATTACCTCCTAAGCTCAACAGGCTGGTAAACCTCCTCTTTAGAGCTAGCCTGTGTAGCAGCAAATTAGAGGTCCAGTAAGGGTGGAAGTCAGAGACATATTCCATCTTGCTGGTCCCCATATCAATACTTCTTTTATCAGTTATTAAACATGCAGGGATGGAGATTCTCCAGCCTCTTCATATTCCAGTGCTTTGTATCCGATACTCTTAGGGAACTCAAATGTCCCTTGATGTCTTGGGCATTGTAGATATGGAGGATGGATTGTATCAGCCTTTGATGTGTTTGAAAACTACAAGGTTCTGTTGACTGTCTTCACTTCTTCAAATAAACATCTCTTCGCTCATTCCACAGCTCATTCAGTCCTAGTAAATTTCAGATCTTCCGTTTCTGTGATCGTACTCTATGTTCCCTTTGAACTTTCTGACAGTCCATGCCTCTCTTGGTTTCATGCTTGAAAGTAAGTCTCAAAATAATTTTCTAGGTGAGACCTTACCACTGTCACGTAGAGTAGAAGAATTTTTTTATGTACTCTTCTCATTTGTGTGGCTGATGACAGTGACCTATATCTGAAAATTTACATATGCTCTATCACATTTCATCTATTTTTCCTCCAGCACATTCTTCAGTTTTCAAGTTCATTCTGAATTCTCATTCTGTCCTTTAGCTACTTAAAGCCACTCTCAGCTCAATGTCACTTGATTTGTATTTTTTTTGGTAGAAAGGGGGACACCTATACTTTGTATGGTTAATAAAACTATTGGATAATTGTGGATCAAGACTAGACCCCAATGGGACCTTGCATGATTCAACCTTCTATTTTGGTTTTGATCATAATCTACTAAGAGGAAAATATAATGAAGTAGTTTTCCATTACAGTTTCTTGTCATGGGGTTTATATACATCATAGTTAACCTTAGTGGAGAAATTCTAAGTGTTTAAGGGAAGAGGGAACGAGGTTCCCTGATAACCTCTCTATTTCCTTCTCAATTACAACCTCCTTATCTCTCTGTTCTCCAGCCTTAGCAGTAAAGCACACTTGTACAAGACTGGAAATGTAAATGAAGGGGAACTATTTTTTTTTCTTTTTTCAATATGCTAAATCTATTGGGGAATTTTTTTTCCCCCTATTATAATTTTTTAAAGAGAAATTAAAAAATAGGTCTGTATTTGTTTTGAGACTTACTGAAAGGAAGGTATTTAGGAAAAACGTTTCAAAATCAAAGGGTTTTCCTTTGGCTAATGCTTCTACTTAAGTGGAGACTTCCATACTGACCTGGTTTGGATTAGAACAGAACAATTCTGTTCTATGTTTTTTACTTTTCAGCTAAATCTGTCTAAAGTTAGCAGCATTTTTTTGCAGAGTGTCTACTTCTAGCAGTGATAACGCTCCATCTTAGGAGTTAGTACCAAGGATTGGTATGCAAATCAACAGCACTGCTGGATTTTGTGTACCACACTGGGGGGTGCAGGAAAGTAAAGGCTGCACCTTCAGGGAGGAGCGACCAGGACAGGTGACCCTAAATTAGCCAACAGGGATATTCCATCCCATATATATCATATTCGGTATAAAGCTGAGGGATCATGAGGGTCTTGGCCCTTCTCTCTTGGCCCTTTCGCCATTTTGCTCCCTTGTTGCCTTTTTTCCATTTCTCTTGGAATGAGCTCCTCTCCTGGCTTCAGGACTCTTCCTTGCTCAGTTTGGCCTTGGCAGCTTCAGCTTTGCCCTGAGGCCTCCGGCCCCAGTCTCAGCCCCCGGCTCAGGCCTTGGCTGGGCCCCAGGTTCTGGGCCGCATCCCTGAATCCAGCTCCCGGTTCCCGGCTGCTGCTGGGCCCTTCCCCAGCATCAGTGGTGACAGGGACATATTTACTCTCAGGGGGCAGTTGGGTTTGATACTGGTTTTGTACATATTTGTATATATTTACTTTTTATTATTATTTTCATGTTTTAGTAAAGCTGTTCTAGTTTTTTTTTTCCTAATCAATAAGTCTCTCTCCTTTATTTGCTTTCTTCCCTTTTTGGGTGAGGAGGGGGAGAGAGCGTTCTGTTGCAGATTTGGGGGTGCCCTGACCTCAAACTGTGACACATACAAAGAAATTTCAAGACCTACTCAACCCATTAACTGTTGCTAGCAAGCATGTCTGTGAGAGTTCTCTCAATGGGTAAATGCATAACATGTCGCTTGCATAATCCTCTAGGCTGTGTATGGTTAAATTCTATTTATATCACTGTAATCCACCTGTTGCCAAAAAATCTGAGCTGCTTGCAGGCAAGTGACAGGAACATGATCTACCATCTGACACTCTTTTTGCTTGGTTTTTCTCTTTCACAAGGAGAAACTTGCATGGGAGATATTTTTTTAAGGGAAAAAAAGTGTACAATATGCGAAGCAAAAGCATTTTGTGTTCTAAACAAAGGCTTCTAACATGTTATTGCCTAACTTGGTGCAAGTCTGTATGAGATGTTAGGGTAGTGATGAACCTTCAATTAGCAGAATTCTACTGATTGTCTTGGATGATTGAACACAAAACCTTCAAACTGAATAAAATAAGTTTCCTTTTCTTTTAAATAATCTGAATCATATGAGATTCAGGTTTGATGAGGCTCTGTGCAACCTGCTCTAGTTAAGGATGTCCCTGTTCCCTGTAGAGGAGTTGGACTAGATGACCTTTAGAGGTCCCTTCTAACCCAAACAATTCTATGATTCACACCCTGGTCTTGTGAAAACCTCAGTCAGAGCTGTTTGTGTCTGGAAATTTCTTGGTGTAAGCAGTGGATTGTAGCTTCCTTTAGAAGTCCCCTCCAACCCAAGGCATGATTCTGTGATTCGCAGGCCCAACAACCAAAACCAGTCTTGTAGAAGATTCTCAGCGAGAGCACATTTTCAAACTAGCCCCTAGACTTTCCAACACTCAAATTCTTCTAATTGTAAGACATGTCTCCAGCACCCGTAGTCGGTTCAGTGAATCTGTTAATATGCTTCTTCACTCGGTCTAACTACTTATTTTTATGCAAAGGTTCCAATTCTAGCTGATTTCTACTGATAGAGGGGAGTAATACGTGAGATTTGCTTTCTATTAACAATTTACAAAAGACAATCAGCCTCCTAATAGAACTGTGTGATAAACTAAACAAGCTAAACCTGGCAACCACCAATGTAACAAATGCTTTTTCTGGATGGTTCTGTGGACAGATTTTTACCCAGGCTCATTATTCTCTCTCCCCGTGTTTGCTAGAAAACAGATTGAACTTCAAGTTCACCTCTAATTTATGTTTTAAAATCCTCATTATTGCCTCAGTCAAAGTAGATTCGATGCCATGTATAAGCCACTGGTCCAGGCACTGTGATCTTGGTTGTGTCCAGATCTTCAGGACAGAGCAAAGATTTAAAAAATCCCACAACTCTCTTCCACTCAGCACCCTACCAAATGATGACTTTGTCTTTAAAAATGGAAATACAGTCATGGAATCTCTATTGATTTTGCATCTGTTAGAAAGAAATAGCAAGTGGTTTATCAAACTCCTTCAGCACCACTGGAGCCAGGGAGAAAGTTATCATCATCTTATAGACTGTTTCTCAACATTAGAGAGAAGTTTTACTATTTTTCTTTTGGTTTGGGGTAATCAGATTAGTAGAGGACAGATAACAGCAGTCTTCTGGTGCCTTGGACTGCAAATGGAACATTACTGAGACTTGCACGAAAATATTGCCCCATGCAACTCAGACTTGGGTTTCATACACTGTTTCTGTGAATGCATTTTGGCTTAGGACTGCTAAAAACTGGAAATACAGAGTGAAAATCATAGAATCATAGAATTGTCAGGGTTGGAAGAGACCTTCAAGATCATCTCGTTCCAACCCCCCTGCCATGGGCAGGGACACCTCCCACTAGAGCAGGTTGCTCAGAGCCCCATCCAGCCTGGCCTTAAAGGCTTCCAGGGATGGGGCTTCCACCACCTCCCTGGGCAACCTGGGCCAGTGTTTCACCATCCTCATGATGAACAACTTCTTCCTAATGTCTAATCTGAATCTCCCCTCAGTCCTACCACTACCCAACATCCTGAAAAGTCCCTCCCCGTCTTTCCTGTAGCCCCCTTAAGATACTGGAAGGCCACAAGAAGGTCTCCTCGGAGCCTTCTCTTCTCCAGACTGAAAACCACAAATTCTCTCAGTCTGTCTCCATAGCAGAGCTGCTCCAGCCCTCAGATCATCCTTGTGGCCCTTCTTTGGGCAAGCTCCAGCACATCCAGATCTTTCTTGTAACAGGGGCTCCAGAACTAGACGCAGTGCTCCAGGTGGGGTCTCATTAGTCATGTTAAATCTACTTCTGTGTTTTATCAATGAAAAGAATTCTTAAACTGAAGCAGACCTGCTCTTTTGTATCACTCACCCTTTTTTTCCAGACGGTTCACTTGACCTGCCTGTGGGGTTGCTATGTTCTACAGAGCTGGAGAGATTTCTTTGCTGGAGATTTTTCGACATCTTAGTGACAGTGAGAAGACAACATAAGACAAGGCAGGCTGTTCCTGTGCCACTTTAGTAACAAGGGAATTCTGCCTGGAGGAGGTTTGCTGTTTGTAAAAGCAGTCATTTTTAGTGAATGGGGTCAGAATCTGTAGATAGCAAAGGGCTTTATATCTGCTGAAAAGCTGAGGGACACAGTCTTGGAGAGTAAAGTAAAAGCCTCCCTAGTCAGTCTGAAACAGCAAAGTGTGTGTATAGCAGGTTCCTTTTCTTGTCGATCTTTGTTCACACTTGTTGCCTTCTTGCTTGTAGACAGTCCACGAGCCATCTATGACAACATCCTTCCTCTTTGCTTGCTCAGTAAGGCAAGAGTGTTGACCTTTCAGACAGGTCTCCCTCGCACAGATGATGAGTGTGGTAATGATCTACGTATGAGTTCCCAGCAGCTTGACTTTGAGTCAGATCAGAAATATAAAGCTCCTTGCTTAAAATTCCATCAAAAAAGGGGCAGGGCTGTGCGTGGCTGCTGCATTCCCAGGCAAAGGAGGAAAATACTTTCAAACCCCTCCCTGGGACTGATTATTCTTACTGTCCCCATTACTGTTCGCATCATAATGTGTTGCCTTTGTCCTTGCTTCCAACTAATAATCCATACTTACTGATGGAGGTTAAATGTGATTGTTGAAAGAAATAGTTTAAGAAGAGAGGTGACCAGTTAGGTCCCTATCGATAAAATAAAAGCAATTACACTTCAGAGGTTATAAACACTGAAACACTGGAATGGCAGCTGAAGCATCTCCAGAGTCTGGGGTTCAGGAGGAAGTTCAAATGCTCTGTTTTGGTTTTAGTTTTGGATGGAGTTTTTCAAAGGAGTGGATTATAAATGGCTTCTATTGGGAGGGGCAATTAGAATTAACTGGTCAAATAAGTTGGAAGTAATGGCATAAGTACAAAGCTGACAAATTTTGTTACTGAATGGTGATACAGGAGATGAACAGTTGTTTGCCATATCTAAGGAAATAAAAGCTATTGCAAATTAAAAGCTGAATTGACATTACAGGTTTTAGTTAGGCTCATAGATTCAAACGGGCTGTGCTTCCAGGCTGGGAATGTGAATCAGTGGGGAAGTACAAATGCTTTTAGAACTTATGCACATTATTCTGTGATAAAGAGTCTGCTAACTGGGGCCAAATTTTAAAGGTCCATGAGTTCAGAAAGTAGAGAAGCACCACAGTCAGTGAAAATGCCAGTAGATTTTCAATTTGTGATGTTGATGGTTAGGAGCTACATAGCATCTGCATCCCTTTTTCCAGATCTAAGTGATAGCAGTAGATAGACATCAGACCAAGATCACTTGTGTGATGGCACTTAGGTCAGCGTGTGGAGCATCAAAGCAATCCTGCCCTTATATCATGGCAAATCTTAAGGCTTGAGAAAAAGCTGCTAATACGATAATAACACTGAAAATCACCAGTCTCTGAATTTCCCTACTAGTTGTACATTGGACAATATTCACAGTGCCTAGAGTAGAAGAGAAGTTCTGTGAGAGCCTATCTTGATTCAGCTGCTAATCAGAGCACCGTGTGTAAGTAAACCTACATAACTGTGCTGTGCTGAAGACCATCCTCAACTTAATTGGTAAGCCTGATATTGCCCTAACATGATTTTTTTCCATTTGCCCACTTCTGCTTTTGCAGACACACGAAGCTTTTCATATGGAAATGATGTAGATTATTGTGCAGTGAATCTCACAGAAAATCAAAACCTGACATCTTCACAAGCCCTGAACCGCTAGGTTTTGCAAACTCCATCCCTAGTGTTTTACAGTGCTGGTTGTGGCATGCTCAGTTTCAACTGCTGCAAGTTCCCATAGGAACTTGAGCTGTTCATATGCAAGAGGCAAGAGTGTACGGTCAGAATTTGCTTCTTCTGTGGTTTCTACCTAAATCCTGCTAATGGAAAGGTGATGTTGCTATTCAGCAAGAGCTAGACAGGCTGGAGAGCTGGGTTTAGAGAAACTATGAAATTCAACAAGGCCAAGTGTGGGGTGCTGCACTTAGGGAGGTATAACACCAGTACTGATTAGAGGTTGACCTGTTGGAAAGCAGCTGCATGGAGAAAGACCTGGGAGTCCTGGTGGACAACAGGATGACCAGGAGCCAGGAATATGCCTTTGTGACCAAAAAGGCATCCTGGGATGCATCAAGTAGAGTGTGGGCAGCAGGTTGAGGGAAGTTCTACTACCCAGCTACTCTTTCCTGTTGAGACCACATCTGGAGTGTTGTGTCCAGTTCTGGGCTCCCCAGTTCAAGAAGGACAAGGAACTACTGGAGAGGGTACAGCAAAGGAAAATGAAGATGATGAGTGGACTGGAACTTCTCTCTTATAAGGAAAGGCTGAGGGAGTTGGGTCTTTTTAGCCTGGAGAAGAGAAGACTAAGGGGAGATCTGATCAATGCTTATAAATACTTCAAGGGTGGGTGTCAGGAAGGTGGGACTAGTCTTTATTTCAGTGGTGCCCAGTAAAAGGATAAAAGACAACAGATAAAAACTTGAACACAGGAAGTTCCATCTAGACACGAGGAGGAACTTCTTTACTTTGAGGGTGATGGAGCCCTGGAACAGGCTGCCCAGAGAGGTGGTGGAGTCTCCATCTCTGGAGACATTCCAAACCTGCCTGGACAATGAGTTCACCTTCTCTAGTGAACCTGCTTTGGGAGGGAGGTTGGACTAGATCTCCAGAGGTCTGTTCATCCCCTCTCATTCTGTGATTCTATGAAACTTATCTCTCCATCTTGCTCAAGTATGTTTTATTTTTCCAACTTATCACTACCTGTTTGTTGTGTTGTTGTTCTGTTGGTTTGTTGGGTTTTTTTTATGTCTCCCATGTAATCTTGGCCCAGGCTTAAAAGCAAATTTAAATTTTATATACTTTTTTAAATTTCTTTTACTGGCAATTTTAATCCCTCTAGAGATTTCTAACCAATTAGTCACTCAGAATATAGGTGTTAAGTAGAATTAGAGAAGAGTCTCTAATTTGCCTCCCAGCGTCAAGAGAAGCAGAGGCACTCTTGCAGGAGCAGTCCCTCACCGAGAGCATCACTGCCATCACAGATGATAAGTAAAAGTGAATTCATAGTTACTCCTCAAGGATCATTGCCGAATGCAATTTACCATGAAAACACCAAATATAGCTCCAATGTTCTTTGAAAAGCTCCGTTTCATTTCACTCCCAATAGAAATATTCATATGCAACCTTTCATAAAGTGGCTTTTTAACTGCTGAGTACTAGGATGTGCAATTAGTTGATTGCATGTTGATTAGATCTCCAGAGGTCTGTTCATCCGGTGGTGAGACACTGGCCCAGGTTTCCCAGGGAGGTGGTGGAAGCCCCATCCCTGGAAGCCTTTAAGGCCAGGCTGGATGGGGCTCTGAGCAACCTGCTCTCATGGAAGGAGTCCCTTTCTCTGTCACGGGGGTTGGAATGAGATGATCTTTGAGATTCCTTCAAACCCTGACAGTTCTATTACTCTATGTCTATCTTTTCTTTTTTTCTTCTTCTTTTTTTCGCAATCAGGAGATTGCTACGATCCAAATCAGAGAAAACACATTTTTGTCAAGCTGTTCTGTAGGTTAAGATCTGCAGCAAAGCAGAGAGCAAAGGCTATTGGCAGAGACTGGATGTTTTTTGTTGGGACAACTAATTTTTGTTCGTTTGTTGTTATTTTCTGGTGGGCACTACTGGAATATCTCACAGACCAGGTTTATGCAGGAAAAATGAAAGCATTAAGTCCTAGGCAATATTGTTCTTGGTGATCATTCACACGCAATAACTAACTCCCCAGAGATGCAGTAAAGTTGTGAAGAGCAAGCTTTCGCTGGAATAGTCTTACAGTTTATAGGGAGCTAGGGCTAATTTATTTTTTTTTCTACTAATAGATGAATCAGCCACTCATTTAAATTTCTTCTAGATCTAAGAATGGTTTGGATTTTTTTTATAGTTATTTACCCCAGACAATTTTTTTCCAGTGTACACTGGACCTTAAACATCAAAACATCATAGAATCACAGAATGCCTTGGGTTGGAAGGGACCTCAGGGATCATCTAGTCCAACCATTATTCTGGAAAGGATAA
>WEIS01023076.1:139-39034 GCA_013389965.1 Todus mexicanus | reverse complement strand
AAGAATATATCAATGAAAATTAAAAGGGAAAAAAAAAAAAAAAAGAAAAAAAAGAGGCAAGAAATCTTGTTTAACACAAATAACAATAATCCCTGTGTTTTTGCTTAAGCAATAACTACCAGAAATGAAGCAAGCTTTGCTGGTACACCTTCATCAACTGTGGATTATTCTTAAGGTCAAGCATTTGCAAAACAGGTTATTTTGAAACATCGGATTACTCCAGAAACTTGGCCTTATCTAAATTAGTTCTGCCCACACTCTCAGCCAACGCATTTCTTCACCTGTTTGCATATTGATTTTTTCCCATCTTTTATTTATTTCAGCTTCCTCAGGGCGAAAAGAAAAAGTCTATTAAGCAGCTAACAGGAAGTACGAGCTCTGGAAGTGTTCTCGTGCTGTCAAATGTCTCTCTGGTTGGATCATCTTACAAATGTAAATTAAAAGGTTTAAAATGTAGTGACCCGGTGTAGAATTCTAATTCCGCTTAGAAAACATATTTTCTCATTTAAAAACAAATAACGTTACTTTCCTGTTCTAACACCCTTGTAATCTGGATCAAAACCCATTAGTTCTCAGCTCTCTTCAGATATATGCAGAAAAAGGGTTGTCTAAAGGATCTTTATTTTACATTTATACTCCATCCATTTTGCTTCCCTTTTTCTGAAACAAATGAAGAAACGCAACATATACTTTTATCAGCCCCATGGGCTTCAGCAAGTAAGCGTGAGAATTACAGCAATAATCAGCAGCAGTAGTAGCCTGTGAGATGTTACAGATGGATAATTAAACAGTCTATGAATACTTCATTCCCCTACACTTGCGTGTCTGTTCTAAAATGTCCTTCGGATAAATTTACATTCCTGTGACACTCACTGACCGGGGCACTTAACCTTTAATACCACTGTGAAATGGTGCTGCTGCTTAATACTTCACAGATGCCAGCAAATTACCTCTTCTAATTTAACCTTAACTGTTTGATCTCATGCAAAGGTGTGACTTTTCAGAGAGAGCAACAGCATTGTGTAATCAAATGAATACCTAAATAATACTCAGCTGGTCATTCATTCACTCATTTACAGCGCTTTGTGATTAAAACTAATTAGTTTTTATTTCTGATGAAGCAGCTGTCTCACAAAAGTTTTCAGTACGAAAAGGATTACAGTATTTACTGTTCCTTAGAGACCTGGCTTTCCCAGGCCAGCTTTGGAGAACCAGTTAGTAGATCTGAATCTGCCTAAACAGGGGAGGATCGATGGTGCTGGGCAAATTTTCTTTCAGCAGCAAGAGAAGTGCTAAGAGAGCTACACATCAACAGGTCTGTAGCTAATTCCTCTAAAGAAACCCTTTAGCATAGCCATCTACACTAACCTATTGCAGTCCTGCTGCTGAGTACAAGAATTCAGGCAGAAGTTTCCAATGCTAGTACAGTATGATCCACAGCTGAGACGGAGTAACTTTAGTAGGCAAGTATATAAAAATCATCAATTCCTAAAATAAACGCATGCACGAATAAATAAATAAATGCCAAAGCTTACCTTAGCCTAGACATCTTTGTGAGATACTAAAACATGCTGGAGATACTATCCAGAAAACTATCCCACCCCAAATCTCACA
The DNA here is from genome assembly GCA_013389965.1 of Todus mexicanus. Classification (NCBI taxonomy): domain Eukaryota; kingdom Metazoa; phylum Chordata; class Aves; order Coraciiformes; family Todidae; genus Todus; species Todus mexicanus. The sequence continues at coordinate 37,420 of WEIS01023076.1, read as the reverse complement.
CACTGGCTGGTCTACAGTACAACTGACATTTTTTCCTGACCTACTTGACACCAGTAGCTCTTCCAAAATGCTTTATCTCTGAGGATTCCCTCCCACCACACGTAGCTGAAAAAGGTGGGACGTCCTCAAAGAAATAGGTTAAGTATAAGGACCTGTGTTCAGTTTAATGCATTGCTACCTTGCTTGGGGTCTAAGACGGATTACATGACTTGGTTTCTCATAAATATGAGAAAATGGTTACCAAATGGTAAACATTTTCAACACCACATGTAATTTTCTGACTTCGCAAACGGCCACTACTGCATTAACCGTAAGCGTTCTACGAGAGACGCATGATAAATTATTCTTCTTCTCTTCCACTACCTTGTGTTCAAAAATTTCGAGAAACTGGCATAACTTTATACCCTGCAGGTGTCTCGTAGAAGCATAGAAAGTTTCCTGAAAGTGACTTTACGTTGTATCACTGATTGCCAGGCTCTGGCTAACAAGCTCTGCTATGGCTTTAACTCGTTGACCTGATAAGGCTCGTTGGTTGTCACAAAGCTCTGAAGTGCTGCTTCAAGGTGTTTGCTGGGTAGAGATTTCATTTTAGACAGGACGGGATAAAGGATCGAGAAATTTAGGTCAAGGCATTTTAAACACTGGGTAAAAAAGTCAAAGTAGCAACATTTTACACCTGCACCGAACATTATTAGCGTCTACAACGGAAAAACAGTCCTGCAAAGAACTCTCTGAGTTCCCCGTTGTATTAGGCAATTGTATCATACATGCCTTTTAGGCGCACTGAACTGTCTAGCAACAAGCTTATTGTTTTTGGTTTTGTTCCCACTGCTCCAGAGGGAAACAGCATCCTTCTGCTCCGAGGGCTGAGATTTCATTGTGCTTTGAGACAACAGCTTTTACTTCAAACTAGAGCAGGCTGCAGATACATACCCAGCCTCCTGAGATACCCCATCTGACATCCCATAACTTGGTTGCACATCTGAGCTCGATGCTCTCCTTCAGAGCTTGTTCTAACACAGGACCATGGTATTGCTGTCATTCCCTGCCTTCTGTCTTGCAAATGGTTCCAGATTTGCTTCTACCTTGAGAGTGTCTCCACCTCATTAGCTATCCCATTTTGTTCTCAGGTTCAATAACACCTCCCTTGCTGAAAACGGGCATTTTAATTTAGGGCCATGAGTAACACCTGCAGCTCCCTCCTTTTTTCCCCCCGTATATCACCAACAAGATTTATGCTGTTCTTTGGCCATGGTGGTGTCTAGCTCAGTATGAGGAATATGATGAATAATTATCCCCTTACCCAGACTCTCTGTGATGCAGCTCAATTTCCTGGTCAGGTTCTTCTGCGTTACTTAACTCGTAACTCCTAATTTCTATTTCAGTGATTTCATAAGCCTTTTGAACACACAGCCCTTTGCCTCGAAGGCTTTTTCTGTTGTTCCTAAAATAAACTCCAGATGGCTTTTCTACCTGGAACTTGAGGACACTGCCTAGTATTTAAATGCTTTAGAGGCGCCGACATTCTTTCAAAGCCTTTTTGAACTCAAGAGCCTTAATACAACAGGCTCTTCCCTAGGTCTTTCAATCATTCCTTGCTTCCCCAACAGTGATGCTCCAGATCCCCAGCTATTCAGTCCTGCAATAACAGAGAAATCCCAGAGAGTCTTCAAACATCCTCCTTAGTCCTCTTAATTTGTTGTTCCTAAACCATGACTAAGGGAGGCTCTTGGTTGTGTCCACGCGTACCCATCACTGCACAGACTGAGATGTTTGTGCAACATGCAGCTCTCCCCTCAAATTCTTGAAAGTTTCTCGGGTTTTTTCCCAGCTCAACTCCCCTCCCTGCCAGTCTGTTTTCTCCTCAGTCCTCTCTCTTCCCAGAGAGCAATAGCCTCTAAAATATTTCTCTCTTGCCTTAAAATACTCTGCTCCTGCCTCTGAGCTGCCAGCTCTCTGCTTACCCCTTTCTCACGGAGGCTCCGTTCCAGTTCACACGCTCACCCAGGTTGGGGAGAGCCGGGCACCTCCTGTTTGGCAACTCCCCTTCAAGGGCTTTTTCTCAGCTCTCTAGTGCAGAATTTCCAGTTCAATCATACTTAGTTACAGACCTATTTTTATCCAGCTGTGTAATTCTTTTTAATTAACTTCTGTATTTCATAAAAAATTTAGTGCAGCTTGTACGTGAAAACTCCTTTACCACCCTCTCCCTAAGCAGTCTGATTCCAGAAAGTGTCTATCCCAGCCAGGCTTTACCAACTTACTCCCATCCCATTATAAGCATAAAGTGGTTTTTTTCAAACATAATTTTCTGCCTCTCCTGATTTGTACAGGTCCTTCAGCACTGACGTTCCAATTAGAGCCTTTATTCCCCCATGTTTTTGTCACCCTAGATATCCACCTTCAGGCTGCGCCTCAGAAGCTCCCCTCTCTCCACTTTTGCCCATGTCCTTTCATTAACAAGAGCAGCATCCGATTAACGAGTGCTTGCTCATTAATCACATCTATTTTCTTTTCACTGTTCGGTACCACAGTTTCACTAGCTGAATCTCTTCTGCTATTACTGTTCTCACTAGTTTTCCTACCTCATTTTTCCTTGTTGTCTATCATCCCATCCTTTATTTCTGCATTATTTTTTTTTCTCATTTATTAGATTTTCCGATTCTGATGTATTGAACAAAAAAGGTGGAAGGCATCAAGGGTTCAGGCCCAAGTGACATAGAAAACACCTCTTCCATCCCCTATCCCAGTCGCTGCACTCACCAGGTTACATATGAAGTTCAGGTACCAATAAAAGTAATACATGATTCAAAAAACCAGCAATGCTTTGCCACTACTTTTTTTATAAGCAAGTGTATTTTTGGCAGTAATATTAAAACTACGTTACATTATTTCCGTGACCATTTTAAATATACGTTATAACACACGCATTTTACAGCCACTGCCAGGGATGATGTTAATTGTGCCTGCGCTATATCACACTTGAACACTCCTTGAAGTGGTGAAAGTGTTTAAGGAGGCTAGGTTTCCTTTTCAGCTTGCTTTCTAGTTGCAAGAAAATTTAATAAGATCGCCTGAAAGCGACGAACTGCTGCATGCCATTTTTTTCTCTCATGCTTTTTGAAAAAGATGGCTTCATTTCCTTTCCTTCCCGCTATCTCTTCCACACAAGTGTGATATCTTATTTCTACCTTGTCCCAGAAACAGCAGCCGTAACGTGGCAATGCTAAAGCGTGGGTAATGTGAGACAGACCCACCGGCCAAAATCCTACAGGCATGCCCGATCATTTGCAGTTCAACTCAGGACCAATTCAATCGTACACAAAAAACCCCGCCCACTTTTTAGGAAACCAGTGTTTCTGTGGATTGAGGAGAGCTATAAAACACAGCTTCAAAACATACGTTGTGTTAAGAGCTTAAATAAAAACTGCTATGGAAATTCCCCAGGATTTTTCAAGCTCTCGGAGACATTTCTACGTTCACATAAAAGTTGAAAGAAAAGCTGGAAAGGTAAATATTTTTCCTGAAAAGTCTGTAGAGAGTACAGCTGAAAAGGTTTGCCTGTGCCTATTACTACTGTATTTAGAGATAAGCCGTGGACACGCAAAATAAATAAATAAATAAATAACATAAACTTCACCTTTCGCTGAGATTTCTGGACATGTGTTGTGCAGGCGGCTCCTTCCTTTCAGGGCCACAGGCTGAACTGAAAAAGGAAAAGCAGAAAAGAAGTCAGGTTCCCCAAATCAGCGTTTCTTTATAACGTCTTCCTCTTTTCCAGGTTTGTTTCCCTTTAGATGACACAGGTGACCTGCTGACATCCCTCTTTCTTCGTGCGACCGGAGATTGCTAGGCGATACAAACACAAACTAAAGAAGATGGAGCAAGGAGCTCTCTTGCGTGAGGGTGTACCATTTATCTGCCAAAGCAAACTGAACCGTTATTTTCTCACAATTCCAGATTTTGTTGCTCATTTAAGTTACTTGCAGACAGGTACAGATCAGCGGAAAAGCAAGCAACGGCCTTTTGGAATAAGAGTTTCAAAAAAATATATATATATTTCAAAGAATACAGATCTGTTACTTTGGCAGCACCTAGGCCAGGTTAGAAATTTTTCATCTAAATTATTTTTCAAAGATCAACTGAGTTTTAACTGAGCTTGATGGGCAAACACACAGAAGTGCAAAAATGTTTGCTGTCAGTTTGCAATTCGTCAGCGGTTTAATTATTTAGCAAAAGTATGGCAGAGCTTCCTGGCATATTAAAGAAAATAATACTGCGTGCGGAGATGAAAACAAACAAAAAAATATTGTCTTTTTCCATTCTTACAAATGCAAAGACCTGTGAAGGGTTAGAGGTTCTTCGTTTTATATATATATATATATATCTCCAAGCAAGCTGACCAAAGCTGATTTATATAGCAGAGGAACTGTTTTGTTCCTAGGATGGCATCCCAAAATACATTTAAATATAAAGAGGAATATATTTAATGTATCCACTGAAATATTTTTTTTTTAATGATGTACGTATTACCACAAACTACACCCTACCGAAAAACAGCAACAAAGCACTGGTGATTATTCGTATATAACAGAGCCGCTTCAGCCACAGTGGAGTACCTCCTTCCCTGAAGACCTCATATCTGAGAGAGCAAATTGGACAGATAACTCCTTACCATGGCCGTGGCAAAACTTATAAAGGCCTGACAAGGACAGCTTCTCTACCACAACACGTTCACTCCAGACTGTCGTAGCTGGTTTGCTCCTTGTCAGGTATTTGGTACAGGAGATGGCTTGTGTCTTACACTTCCCCAGATAAGACAGACCTGGTTTAATTCCCTCCAGGTCTTACACATGAAGCAGGAATATTTGTTTCATAACACAAAACGTCCTGTGAGTGACGACAAGCAAGAGCGAAGCGGCTTTCATTCGGCATGGTGTTAGTATAGTGCAGAAGCCAGGCACAGGCTGCTCTCTGTTATCAGGAGGCGTCGTCTGGAAGGAAATGCGAGTGAACTTCAGATGCTTCAGAGGTGAATATAATTCCACCGAGGATCTGTGGGTTATCTGTTTACACAGGAGCATGTATTTCATAAACCAGCTTGTTGCTTTGTGGTCAGTTACTTTACGCTGGTGCTTGGTGTTTAGTAAACGCTGCAGAAGGAAAATATTTTCGAATTGAACTATACCCATCTCTGTCAGGAAACGTTTTTATTTAGAGAAAGATCTTAGTCTCTTGTACGGGGATTAGTTATAAAACCAAAATATTTTATGTAGCTCCTCAGGTGTGGATCAATAAACGTTATTTTTCTAGCCATTGTGTTGATGTAGTAGCAGTTGCTGAATTTGCCTCTCTGTCTCTGCAATCCTGAAAATTTAATTCAGAAAATGCCAGCTTGCTGTAAATTGTAATGCTACAAGATAGGGATTTAAGTGAAAATAGACAATACAGTGAATGCAACTCGGCATACAGAAAACTATACTCTGGATGGTGGACTTACTTGATTTAAGACCATATTATCAAATTAAAAAATGAAAGCACAATACTACAGTAGTTTGTTTCTTTTAAATGCTCCATTTAGGTAAGGTACGCCATTTCTTAAATTGCTTTGGGTCACGTTGGCCTTACCATTAGTAAACTATTCCAAAATTGTTCAGCGAAACAAAGCAAAAGAATTCCCGTTGTCCAAGCCAAATTTAATTCAACTCATTCAATTCTGCTTTCCAAAATCCATTCGTGAGCTTAGTGTCATAGCTTTTAAACCAGAAGCAAAACGAGTCCTGGTATTCGGCCTTGCTAAATGGCAGACTTCAGGAGCAACGTGCTGTCTCTGCAAGTGGTGGGGAGTATTTCTCAAGCCCCTGGAAACGCTTATCTCTGTCTCCCCTAGTGCGAGAACTACTTTAGGATCAAAATCTGTTCAGTTTGAACCTTTCATAAATAAATGCCCAGTTAGCTGCAAAATGAAGCTCACAGGACTGAAAAACACGAGAGCTAAGTTGGCACAAATTTAGCACTGCCCTTCTGGAAGGTCCGTTTTGGTTCGACTAATATGATCGCTCATTATTCATTCTCCCCTGGGATTCCAAGAGTGGTTTGGCATCTCCCGATGAAGGGAGGAGCTGCTCAGTAGACTTTTAGCACCGTTTTGCGATGTATTCGGCCTCGTCTCTCCCTCTGCACCCGGCCCCTCACTCCTGCAGCCTCCTCCAGGCCACGTCCACGGCTCACAGCTGACACCGACACAGGCCAGGCCAAAGGAGCATCCCTGCCTGCTGGGCCTGTGCCTCTACCATCACAGTCACCAGTCCCAGTGTGAACAGGACACTGCCAGGCACGCAACTTCAGAACAAAAAAAAAAAAATAAATGTATTTCCTAACTGAGAATAATATTACAGCGTTGGCCCTTTAACCCAGAGGTGCCAAAAAATACATGGGAAAAGCAGGGAAATTCTCACTTTTTAACTGCTGTGGCTTTGTTTTGTGACTGCTGGGGTTTTGTGAGAGCTTCCTTTTCCTCATCACTCCTAAAAGCAGGAAACAAATAAATAACACAAATGAAATAAATGGCAACAAAATCAAAAAATCTGCTAGCGCGAAGCTACTTGTTTAAGACCACACAGAAATCTACATCCTTTCATCTCTATCCCTTTGTCCTCAAAGAGCTATGCCTGTGTCCTACCCCCATGGAAATAGAAGGGAAAGATGGCAACATCATTGGAAAGGAGCACCTGACTCTAACTTAAACTCTAACTTAAAATTAATTTTTAAATAATCAACTTTATAATAGAAGCTTATAGGTTACCTTACCTGCAGCTCTTAGTACATACATCTAGTCAGCTGGTTTAAAGAGGGGAAAAAAGTGAACTCAGAAAAAATCACACACGGCAGTACTGAAAAAACTTTAAGTAGTAAAGGTGAGCGATATTTTAAAACAAACAAACGGAACAACAACAACAAAAACCACCACACCAAAAAATCACTACTAACAGGATCAGCAAAAGAAAAACCTATGGAAGAATCCCTGCAGCACCTCAACTTTCCCATAAATGACTGTGCTAATAAAGGATACCGAGAGAAGAAAATAAAAGGAAATAGAATATTCAAGGCAGAAACATTTCTAAATATTCATTAATGTGTTCGAAAAGATTCTAGAAGATGCCAGAAGCTGTCGAGATAGGGCAAATCCAGTTGCATGCTTCTAATGCAGAGACGGTCGTGTTCGTGGCAGATGTTTGCCAGTCACACCTTACATGCCCCCAAACAGATACGTTGCCCAATTAAACAAAAAAGCGCTTAGGGCATCTCTTGAGTCACATCTGGCCAACTAACGGCAGCTGTGTTGGAACAAAGGTAGGCGAGTTCCCTTGTTATGTAAACAGCATCAAGCTCCCCTGAAACGCTAAGATGGAAAATTTGTTAAATTAATTGTGGTTTGGTTTCCTCTCTCTTCTCCTGGAAAAGATATGAATTCATTTATCAAGCAAGAATTGCTTTCAGGTTGAGTTGTGGGGGTTTTTGTCCTTCCTCATTTAGCCTAACATAAGATGTAAGAGACTGGATTAAAAAGTGAAACGTCTACTTCAGCTGCCCATGAAGGTGACTGACAAAAAAAGGCAACAAAGTTATGACGCTAAAATAGGGACAGAGAGAGCAGCCAGGTGAGAAATGAGTTTGATGGTCACGTTTTCTACAAAGCATAGAAAATAAACTATTTCCTGGCTGCTATTAAACTAAGAATGACAAGCAAGTAGGAGAGCTAAAGTTTCAAGTCACAGTCCAATATTTACAAGCAGAGCCTTTGAAGTGTTACACACACCAAGCCTGAATTTCTGCAGTGTGTGCACACAGGGCTCTGCAGTAGAGAACACCAGGGCGAGGCAAGGGGTGCTTGATGTGATGTGGACTTCTCTATTTACTGAAGAATTTATTACAGATAATCTACGACAGTCAGAAGTTCTAAAATACAAAGTGTTGGGCAGCGCTGGCTGCCTATACTGAAATAACTTCTTCACCTGTGCTGGCAAAAGGATGAGAAATAATTCAGAGCATCTGCCCATCCTCCTCTCTTCACCTTGTGTATGAAAAGCCTCGGACTGGAGGGGGAATAGGGCCTTATATTTTTTCTATATCCCAACTGCCTATTAGAACTTACTGAACTCACTATGCTTTCTATCCCATTTAGGAGAGGAATGAGATAGTCATACTCATGTAATTTGTCCAATTCCGGATGTTCCTCCTCTCCAGTATATAGTAGCTGTAAGGTGGGTAATACATTCAGAGATTCTGAAGATGTAAATTGGAGAAAAGGGCAAAAAAAACCCCCCCGATTTCTCAAACTGGCAATCTGACAGCACATGAAGGGGTCAGCAGACTGATCGGAGAGGGTTCAGGGAGTGCCTGGAGGATTGCTTTAATTGACAGATGTATTCACTCACGAAAATGCACAGTTAGCTTTTACAAACGCAGTGGTCTTCTTTTCTTCTTTTTTCCTCTAAACAGCTACTTAAATAAAAGCCGAAGATGTCAAACGAACTTGTTAGTATTTGTTAGTTAAATGCCTACAGTCACTTCATTTACCGTGCTTAAAAGTTTAGGAATTCAAAGGTGAAATATAAAACTAATGGACAAAGGTAGGGCAGAGACCTGAACTCGTAACGTACATGAAACCAGACCTACAACCTTTACTGCTCCAGAGCTGTGGCCAGAAAGAAGAAACCAGGGTGTCCCGTAACTGAAGGATGTGAGTCGGGGCTTTCAAATGGACTCCACAAAAGGCCTCCTTTGCTCCTTAAGCTTGTCATCAGCTGCTTCCTTCCTCCTACACTTCTCTGCAAATCTCATCCCCTTAGTACAAAGAAGAGAACAGAAATCTGAGGTCTGCATTTTGCCTTTGGCTGGAAAGAGAAAAACACTCTATGGCAGAAACCTCTAATTTTTAATCATTATAATCTGTAATTATTACGGCCGTATACTAATGTATCCCTAAACATCCAAATGAAAGAGAAACGATTTGAAAAAGTCTGGCAGGCAGATGCCACCAGCCTAGCGGATCAATGAAATCAGCAAGTAATTAAAGTTTCCTAAAGAACTCCTTCTTTCTGATTTCTTTTCTGTAACTTGAAAAGACAACACAGAGGGGGGGCCTTCCTATAAATGCAGTGATATTCGTCAAATCCGTTTGCAAATATTAGTTCAGTTAAAACAACACATAAAATATAAAATGTAATTAACTTCTGTATAGATTTCACTTTCACGGGAGACTAAGAACAGCAAGGCAGAAATGATGTTATTCTGTTTCCAGAGCTCATTGGAACCACTAATGATTTCAAAAGCTCACGACTCATCAGCTGCAATTAAAATAATAGGAACGGCAGTGACCTCACCAGAAGAGAAAAAAAAACCTACATAGGCAGCAAGCAATACGAAGAGATGAAGTTGGAATACAGATGTTAGCAATTCGTGGGCTGCAAAAGAGAGTAATGCTTCTGCTGCTGCATTTCTGTGTACCTCCTAATAGGCAAGCAATAAGGGCTGGCCAGAAAACAGCAATTCCAATTCACTGCACATCCCTGGCTTTGAGGATCTGACTTCCACTTTGGAAGAAAGATATCTCTGTAGACTGCTCCTGCAGGCAAAGTAAACATAGCCCAGAAACACAGACCCTGGCCAGCAGATGAACCGTGTACTGCACACAGCCAGTCTCGCAGCTTTTGCACAGCTCAGGTCTATTTATTTATTTCCTTTATTTCCTTAATGTTTTGGTAATAATTGGCAAGGGCATTCCAAGCTTCAACAAAACTGCTTCCACAGGAAAAAAACCACCCTCAGTTTTGTACAATCGTCTTTATTGCCCCTCTGATGTGCTGCTACTTTGATGAGCTGAGCTGAGCAAAATTTTCAATATTGCTACTGAATTATTTTATACAATATCTTCAATATTAAAGAAGACTGTATTTCAGCATCTGGCCATTATTCTCTGCAAAACCTCCTTACGCACTTTCTCCCTCAAAATCTTTTCTTTCAATATCATCGTCTCACACAGATTGGTTGTCCTCCCTTCGCTTGCTGGCTAATCAGAGCACAAACTTTGGCGCTATTAAGCACCATCTTTTTCACAGGTTGGACAAGTTGTCTGCACTTACATCATTCTCCCTTCCTCTCCCATTCTGATGTTTGTATCTTCTTTTCTCAGAGACCCGATCCCATCACTGCTGTCCTCCCCAGTGGGATCCTTAGATCACGTGGGCATTTTCACTTTTCCAGCTGGGCATCCGGTTAGAGTGATTGCTCTTTTTAACACGTCAGTCACAGAATCAGCCGAAAAAGGCATACAAAATAGTTATATCTAATTTAGGCCACTACTTATACCCGAAAATCAAGAAAAAAAATCACCGCGTTAAATAGTTTTGTACGCCTAAAAGTCACTGCCCCTTGTCTCTGGCTGCTAAGCTGCCAGTGAAACCATCCCTTCAGTAATTTCAATGAAAATGAGCCATGTTTACAAAACCTACTACTACAGCAAACGACTTATCCAACCAAAGCAAGTCAGCTGGCAGAGCTAGTCCTCCTTTGGGACTCAGTCTTGGGCAGTTCATAGCTCGAAGGGGACCTACGATAAAAGAATTGCTCTCTCCGATCTTTTCCTTTGTCCTTCAGCAGACTGAGTTGTGCCCAGCAGAATCTACCTGTTTGCAGGTAAACCTGACTTAATTAAAATGTTCTCTTCGTTCCACATGTCTGCTCTTATTTACTTGCCATGTTTTGCACTGGCTTCTGCTGGAAGAAAAGTTAGTAGACACGTTTAAAGTTTTAAAAAAGAAAAGAAAAAAAAGAGAGAAAATTTGTAAAGTTGAATTTTTCTGTTTTCCTTTGTTAAATTTGAAAGCTGTCTTTCTGTTTGACCTGTATCATCTGTGTTGCCGATGGGAATCAATGAAAGGAAAGAAACTGAACTTGTTTTAAAGACTCTAGGCTGGATGCTATGAAATAAGGTCCGGTAGTCATACCATATGGAGATCTGATATCAAAAATCGTGAGAGATGAATCATTTTCTGAGCACAGAACTAGATAATATATCACGAATAACAAAAACTTCACAAAAATGAATTCTAGGAAGAAAACAATGTATTTCTCCCTGTTCTCATTTCTTGCGGTTTGGACTATTGTTTGAACGTTCACCTTGACGTCTCAGGCACTCTGTTAACGCTGCAGTGAAAGCTGCTCAGGAAATAAATCTGCTTGCTAACTCATGGAAGGTTTCTTCCCTGACACCTTTCCAAATAAAGCAATAGTTGGATGTCTAAATGCGTACTTGTAAAAAGAGACTTCTTAATTCATTACTCCCTCCTAGTTTTAAAATCTCAAACTAGACCGGTACGATTGAAAGCTTTTCCTGGTACTTAAACAGAATTTTTCATCCAGGCTTAACTTTCTGTAGACAGAAAGCAAGCTGGTGAGTCAAACACTCATGAGGTCTGGTATGGTCTTTGTTCTCCTAGTCTGTTTTATATGGTACACGTACAGATATTGCAGGGATGGGTAGCAAAACAAAATCCTAAACCAGGTAGTCCCACAGTTCCTTGATGCCTCAAGGCAGCTCCTCAAAGCAACAACTAACGCCCAATTCCATAAATCCTTTTTTTTTTATTTCCAGATGAGTCCTGCAGTCTGACAGCAGGAAGAGAATCACATTTTCAAACCCATGTTATATTCATCAGCATGCAGCAAATGAACAGGGGAAAAAAAGGTCTTTGTTAGTTTTACCTTTACAAACCTGGGTCTCTATTTGGGAGACATATTCCAGTTCCTAACCAGATGGCTGGGGCTCTGCTGAGAGCTGAGAGGCAAACAGAGGAACGGCAAAAGGGGATTGAACACGAAGAGGAGGGATATAATTATGTCCATCCTCTGCCAGATTCTATGCCAAGTAATATAAATTAAGCCAGAATTTGGTACAACGCTATTCAAACTTAAAACTTTCCCTGCTTGGTGCTTAATGACCCATCCTGAATATTCAGCATACAAAAGCATGAAAAAAGTCTGTTAGATTAATCATGGTTACAAGGGAGGAGTGAGAAACCTTGTGGCGTGCACACAGAGCAGGGAGGCCGCCGATTCTTACCAGGGTTTGATCGAGGAAAAAACAAACAAACAAACAAAACCCCACCACCAAAACAGAGCTCCACAACTTCTTTGAAGCTTGCCATTTTGTTAGCTTTTGGGAATCACAGAATGGTTTGGGTTGGAAGGGACCTTCAAGATGATCCAGTTCCAACCCCTCTGCCATGAGCAGGGACACCTCCCACTAGAGCAGGTTGCTCAAGGCCCCGTCCAGCCTGGCTTTGAACACTTCGAGGGAGCGGATAGCCACAGCTTCCCTCAGCAACCTGTGCCAGCGTCTCACCACCCTACCCTCACTGTCAAGAATTCCATCCTAAGGAAACTGTAGCTGCATTTCCTAATCGGGAGTTACAACGGAATTTTTAGATTGCAAAAATACAGCGCTGTGCGCTGAGAAGGAAAGAGCCACCCTCGAGGCCTGTAAGGAAGGGAGGCGCAGGATGGGTGAAATTCCCGCGATTCTCCCTCTTCAGCTTCTTCCCAGGGCAGAACTGGGTGGCTCCGAGCACCCCCTTGAGGGCACACAGCCAGCACACGTGCCCGCGTCTGATGCTCACCCCAAAGGAGCAGGGTTACCACGCAGATGTGCAGCAGCTCTTTTCGTCCTAGGCCTTGCACGGCATCCACATATGGCTGTTACCCTCCCAACCTCAGGCTTTCTGAGGAAGCCCACGTTCTTTCGCCCAGAGGGCTATCACTGCCTGGAATAGCTAATGTTTCTAAAGTGGTACAGAAGTGCGCTGCATCGCTGTGACCCCGGCGCAGGACGCAGGTAGAAATCACCAGCCAGCATTCAGGGCACAGCCAGGCTCTCCTCAGTCAAGTCCTGCTTGTCTGTATTGACCAAAGAGTCTTCCTCGGTCCTAACCGATCTCATTTTACAGCTAACACTGAAACAGGTCAAATGAATTGTCTCTGGAGGGAAATTTGGGATACCTGCCCAGAAGCAGATGACCAGTTTGCTAACGCTAGGTGAGGTGATTCCCACCCCGTCACTCGCTTAACATCAGAGCCCTCATTCTAGCTACAGCAACTACGCTGTGCAACACAAGCACTGTCTCACATTTTCGCTGCAGGTGCCTCCTCCTTCTCTTCTTTTGAGAAGCTGCAGCGGTCTCCGAGTGTTCAAATGACCTGCAGCGCACTGGACACATCTTTACAAAACCAGCATTTAAAACTAATCGTGGTTTGCCCTGCCCTAGCAGTACTTCCAATTGGAACCGAATCTCCCGTGTTCAAAACATGCATCAGTTCAGCACTGTACTAAAGAGGCAAAAAAATAACAATAAAATAAATCTTCCTCTTCATACACCAGGTAGAAAGCAGATAAAGCAAAGCAACAGCAGTGGTGAGCACAGCACCGGCACATTAAAGTTCACACAAAACCTGAGAGCCAGATGCTCTCACTGTAAAGGCTCTGTGGGTACAGGATCCTTTCGGTTTTCCCAAGGCAGACACACGAAAATGATAACGAATATTGGCTTTTCTATTTGACTGAAAAGCAGCAAGAAACATATCCTGAGTACAAGCTGGCTGCCTGGCATGGTAGAACAGCCGGGTAAATTCTTTTGGTCTAAACAGCTTTTACATTAAAAATTCTATTGAAATTGAGGGAAATTTTCACATCAGGAATACAAAGCTCATATACTGCTGACATACCCAGGGCTCATCTCACTGCTGTGCTCTGGTTAATATTACTGTGGCATCGATGTTATCCAGAAAGGAGCACATGAGGCAGAGCTGGGGCCCTGCTGGTGCGCCTTCGTGCGTTTTGGCAGTGAGAGGACACCTCCAGCCAAGCTCCAGCGCCACTGGCTGTGAGTCAGCAGTGGGGCAAAGCGCTGAACAGGCTTATTCTGAAAGCTCAGATCCAGCGAAATACTCGAGCGCATCTCTTGTTTAAAGCATGGGACTAACTGCCGTGCTGCACCTCCTCGGCCGCCCTGAGCAGCCTGCCCTTGCTGGGTGCACATCTAATCCCAGGGGCAGGGCGTGGCTGCAGAGATGCCGCTCCCAGTTTAGAAGGTATAAGACCCATAAAAAATGAACGGTGACATGAGACTCTGGCTAATAGCAGAACCTTTTCTTCTGCAGCACTGACGGATCATCACCCAGTGTTGTAAAGGTTATGCATCGTGTACTTTGTGTCACTAACTTGGCACCTCAAATCCTCTTCTCAACGACTATTCTGAGTTTTATGGCACCTTCTATAGTTGAAAACCTCGCAAACATTGCCTCGTTAAGCTATACAGCTCCCATTTCACGTAAATGATGATTATTATCCTCATTTTAGAGCCCAAGAACATAAGGTCCAAAGAGATTAATTAGGCCACTTAACAAGTCAGAGACAAGACCACGACACCAGTGTTCCTCACTCGGTCCCCACGCTCGCGCTGGCAGATAATGATATACAAGAGCGTGTTCTGCACAGGGACCCCTGGTTTCAGCTCACAACAGCCCCTCTCTGGAGTCACTGGGGGCACATGAAATGTACATTTACAAACACTAGTTCTGCCATTGAACTCAGCAGTGTTTCAAACCCAGGCACAAAAGCACCCTTTGAGAAATGAGCACACGTGGCATTTTCACTGACTCAGCAAGTCCAAGTTACCCAGTCAATTCATTTCCTCTTCGGGAATGTTTGCATTCCCCTAAAGAGCCCTCCCATTGAGACCACCCCCCCACTTCCAACATCACTGTGGTTAATTCATCCTATGAGCTTGGCTAGTATCACAGCTGCAAGATTTCCTTTGAAAACCTACAATACGCGTAGCACAGTTTAAATTCTACCCACTCAGCTATAGCCTTGGCTTAGCGCAGAACCCTATGTTCATTTCAGGCACACATTTATTCCCAGGGCCAGCGATTCTGGCCAGTGGAAAAAACCCGCCCACAATGCAACAAGCAATAAAAATGCCCCCTGAATACTTCTAAAACGTACCATTTGCTTAAATAACCATCATTATTTCAATAGCTTTTTCCAGAAATATTTCACGTAAGTTAAAAGAATTATGAGAAAAAATCATTGCTGTTATTCGTAAATGAAGTTATGACAACCGGGAAGTTTTTACCAAAGCCCGACAAAATAACATAACGAAACAAAACGAAATCTATTTGTTACAATTACAGCGTTTCAAAATGTTGGCTTTCTTAGTACTTTAATTTAAAAGCCAGATAAAGCAATTTAATCCGTTTTTTTTAATTAAGCATTTCCTTCAGAGTGATTTTTCAACAGAAATGTGTTTATTATACCAGTAAAAACCGAAAATATGTGAATTTAGTAGAAAACATATATTTTAGCTGACGCAATGCATTGTCATTCCATTACTTCGTATTTGGACAATTGAACAAAACAGTCCAAGGAGATGTACCTGCAGAACTCGGTGCACGAAATCTAACCCAAAAGTGGGCTTGAGAATAGGTGAGCAGGTATAGGGGTGGGAAGTATTCTCCAGCATGGATGAAGTGGCCTAATGAAAGACAGAAAATAGCCAAGGCCGAATCAGAAGTTAAATTCCTAGTCTCTCCCATTCTATCTTTTTGGTTTTGAGCAAATGCGCCTAACTTCCCCGACGGGCAGTAAAACCTTTCCACGCTCTTTATTGCTCTGGCTGCTGACTGATGAAATCTGGTTGAAATTCCCTGCACAGTGTATCCTCTGCCGATTTTTCCCATTCTGAGACAACCGACTCCTCGTGCTCCGTATATCAAACGGAGATACCTCGCACAGGTTTCAGGTTGCTAAGTCAGGTGCTTAAATACTACGTGCCGCAATAAATAACGGAGCGGACCGGGCCTCAAGGCACCAGTTCCACAGTTAGTTTGAAGCTAAGGGATGAGGAAGGCAAAACAAAATATAATCCGAGTTCAGGTTCAACCCCCAGACTGAAATTTGATGGAACACGATGTTTCCTCAAGCAGCTGGAATAGCAAACACATGCATAAAAGGCAGCACTGCCGTTTATTGCAGCTGTCATTTCACACCAGGACAGTCTCGAACGTGGACTAATGTGCAAGCCTTTCGAATTCAAGCTGGCTTCAAATCCCGGTTTCCACATATTATACAGGAGGTGTGCAATGCCTCAAACATCTGACACGTTTGTTTAAGAGAACTAACCTAGACCAAAAAAATACATTCAGTGGAAATTGTTTCTTCCCTCGTCCTGGGCTCAATCCCTCATCTGTTAGTCTGCTAACTCAAGTCTTCTTTTTCAGTCACCTCCTTTTTTCACGCATGTGAGGGGAGGGAAAAAAGAAACCAGTGGGAAAGGTTTTCCTTTTTCTTTCCGCAAAGGCTTTAAGAGACTCTGCTACTCAAGTGTTAAACGCTCTGTCCTTTGGTGCATTTGTGGTGGCAGCTCTGACTTCTGAAACAAACATGAAGCGAGGGCTGCAGTGCTACACTCATTACCCATTCATGAGTTCAGATAACTGATTGAATAACCAGTTTTCCTTCAGTAGATAAAAGCTGCAAGGGCCATTGCTACACGTGTGGTCTCAGACGCTCCTTCTGCTCAGGCTTCTGCCTGGCACAGCTGCCAGCTGAGCATTACCTGGGCAGCAAGCTGAGCACAGCAGCAGCTGAGCTGGAAGGGAGAGGAGGAGTAAGCGCGGATTTAGGAGGAAGCAAAAAAAGGAAACAGAAAAGGGAAGAAGGCTGCCCCTCGCCCCTGGGTTTCTTGGCGCATCTGCCTCCCCTGAGGAAGCGGAGCAGGGATCATCTTCTGGCTCCACCACCGCTGCTGGGGCTGGAGCAGGCTCTGCCCTTACTCCACTAGAAAAGGCTGCAGAGAGGTTCTGGGGCAGAGTCTGGCTTGGAAACCTTTACCTCATCTCTTACCTCCTTCAGGAATGTGAGGTACTTCTCTCTAACACCTACCAGTGAGCTGCCTTAATTCACTTTTCGTAAGATTACACGCACTTTCCGTACCAAATACAAATTAAATAATTACGTAAGTAAACCCCCAGAATGTAAAACCCCTTCTTTTCTCCTGCTTCCCCATTTATTCTTCTGCTGGCATTTTGCAACGTTGCCTCTAAACGGTTTGTCCATAGTGTGTTTTCAAATGTCACAAGCAAGAGCAGGTTTGAAAAACAAGCAAGCTGCAGAGCTGGAAAGCTCAATCAGCATACCAATAAATGCCTTGATAGCAATTCTGGTACAACTGCACTGATGTGGCTTGTTTGTAGAGTTTCTCTCTCACTCGTGCTTTTTGAGAAATCGTGGGCCCAGCAGAGCGGATGAACTAGAAGTGGCCCCAGTGTTACAAAAGAGCTGGTTAAAAGGGCAGGAGACTGTGCAAGAAAGCATCTAGCAATTACTTTGGAGACACCCCGCCAGGTACTCTGGACCGCGACTCTGCCTAATCCTCTTATAACAGGGCAGATATCACCTGCCAAATGAGTGCTAAATACCCTGCTCCCAAAGGATTTTCCCCACTGACTCCTTGCCTTTTCTGTTGGATCAGAGGAACAACATCAGAAAGCAAAAAGCGAAGCTGTCTCATCACTTCATGACGAACACAGAAGGAAAAGGTTATGTCCACAATTCCAAAAGCTGTAGTTTTATTGTACCAGGATGGAAATCTCTGTGAAATAGCTTAATTGCACAGACATCTGAGCCTGAAACTACCAGCTCTTATCCCGGTTTCGCTGCTCTTGGCTGACACAGTAGAGAAGCTATTTCTTGAGAACCTACAGCCCATCCTAGCGGTTAGAGTTTCCCCGCTGTGCCTCTTTGTGCAGCTACTGGCAGTACAGAAAGTCGCAGACGTTTCTCTGTAAGTCTTCTGAAAATTAAAAGCTGTTTCTATAATCAGATTTCTGCACCATCCTAGTAGCTCGTACCCCATCAGCTCAGCCCAGCCTCTGAAAAAAATAATAATCACATCTACTCTGGGACAAGCAACACTGAGGTTATCAGTGGATGCTCTAACAGGATGACCCCTCTCCACAGGCAGGCAACTACTGAAAAGGAAGAAATTAGCTCTTTTTTTTTCCTTCATAATCCTGCCTGGCATGGTGCGTGTTCGAAACACGGTGACGACAGCTATATCGACTTCAACCAAGCATTCTTAGGGACGGAAAATAAGAGGGAAAGTGATAGCCCCTTTCTCTGGTTACTTTTTCCCTCTGAAGGAGAGAAACAAGCCTAGAAGGTTGGATATAGACGTTCATCCTTCGCTCTAGTCCAAACCATAAATCCCTGGTCCCAGATTCCCGTTGTTTTAACATTGTCAGATTAGCCAACAGAGCAGACACAAGGGGATCACCTCCCTGAGGTGATGTTGGATATAGAGAAGTATTGCAAGGAGCTGAAGATTTTGCACTGGTGATTTTGACTAGTGCTCTCTTTTGAACAACAAAAAAAAATTGGGTGAAGACCTATTCTGCTAAAGGAGGGGGAGCAGAAAACTCAGTGAAAAGTATTGTTTTCTAAAAAAGCCCCAAACAAACAAAACCCCAAAAGACGACATTTTCTACTGATTGTGTTTCGCTGTTTGCTTTATGCAAGGTTTGGAAGAGAAGAGCTTAATCCAACCTGCAAATTTCCTGTGGTGTGACCACACTTTTAAATACTGATTTTTAATGTTCCCGCTTCTCTTTAAAAAGTAACACTTCGGCAAAAAAAAATCTTCAAGGAAGACCTTGAAATCATAAGCAATTTGATCAACCCCGCAAGGATAAAGCCCAGCACTTGACTCTTGAGCGTTGGTGAAACGAGGTGAAGTGTTTAAAGATGCTCCCGCACCCTGCTGACCTCCCTGTTCCTTTGCTGACCTCCCGCAGGCCTGAAGAAAAGCAGCAGAAGCAAAGGCGTGTAAATGTCTCGGCCTTTCCCACTCACGGGGTCTTATACCACCGGTGTGGTCTCGCCTCTCTGCCCTAATTAGCCTGAACAGCCAACGTCAACATGTTTGCAATTATAAGGGACCTGCTGTAGCCATGCTGCATATGCTCCTTTCCACTAATCCAGCTCCAGACGCGGGAACCTGTTGCCGAAGGGCAGGAAGAACGCAGGGGTCGGTAGCGTACTAAACTGCTTCAGCCAGACTGAGAAGAGCGCTCGAGTCCCTGGCCCTAGTCTTAGCCACACGCGTATGAGAGATTCTAGCACCGAGAGAAAGAGGAAAGACGGGGGTTTCATTTGGGGGAGGAGGGGGTATATTTTGCAGAACACATTTGCTTTTTGCCTTCTCACGGATCTGCTGAGCTTGGCAATCGTTTAACCTTCAGAAGCTCACCCATCTCTGCTCGTTACTGCCGTGTACAAGCAGGATCCCAGTGTCTGCGTGGATTCTCTCAGCTCCTTCATGCTGGATAACACTCTTGCAGTGGTATATCGCCACTGATAGGAGGAAATAAGTGCATGTGGGCACTGCAGCTCCCCACAGGATAAGCACCACCACATAAAGGCAACTTTCGCATGTAGACAAACCCTCATTCTCCACTAAGAACAGCAAATTACATCACGACGCCGTACACGGTTCCCTACTCTCCGTGCTGGAGCTGTTCTGCTCACCCATTCACCGAGGCAGAAAGCAAAGGAGAGCCTCTCTGCAGCCCGTAGTTAGGGCTCAACTGGGAGGCCGCAGCCAAAGAGAAACCTGCGATGTTCTGCAAAGCAGAAAGCCAGTCTCACTCTACGGCATCGGGCAGGGAAAGCTCTTCGGCACTGCCCTGGGTGGATTCGCTACCTCTTCTAGAAGAAAATTTATGTAAGCATGTAACCTGTACAGATGACTGCCTCAAGTATCAGAGTTACCGCTTTAATGACATACCGATTGCTTGGCTCCAAGCTCTTCTCAGTAGCATTAAAGCTCGCCTGGATGCAGTGCTGAAACGTACACCTCGGTGTTAGGACACTACTGGCCAGATGCAGTAGATAGTACTCTTCTTTTTACAGTTAAGAGGCACAGAAAATATCTCTTCTATTTTATATTAAGGGGTGCCTTTCATTTCCTTGCCGTTTAATACATCTGTAGGTATTAGATCAATCTCTTTCTTTTCAACAGACTTTTCAACAGTAACTGCATCTTCCTTAAGTGAAGGCTCAGAAACGTCAACAGATCCAGCGATTCTGTGTGGACGGAAGGCTGAAACCAAACTGGAACAGGACTGAAAATCTGCGTCTCTGTCCAGAACTAATCAGGTCTGGGGAAATAAGGGATTCGTCTTTTTTATTTTGGTGAATGAACATAAAAACTTCAGATCGAACCCAAGCCACATTATTTTAGTTTACTGCGTGTTTAAATTAAAACAAACCAAACCCCCCCAAAAACCAGAAACTTCTCACTATACTATGATTTTCAGGCTATTCCATTTTCTGTAAGTTATTATTATTAGATAAGCCCTTAGGCAAAATTAAAATGCCTTACTGTAATCAGGAGCCAATGGGTTCTATGTAAAAATGTTCAAGTGAGAAGCCCCAGTATTTCTGGAACACAGTGGCTTGCTTTGAAAAGAGCAAACTAAAATTTAAACATACTTTTGCTTTTCCCTGCTGGATTTGGCCTGAATTCCTGAAGAGTTGCCACACTGCAGCTTTTCTTGGGCAAGCTGTAGCAGTAGGTTAGCTTCTCACACTGCAGAGCTTTGAGCAGGCCTTAAAGTAGTTCAGGACCCATATTCTAACCCTGTCAAATCCTGCTCTGTCCAAAGTCAGCGGCTTTGATCCACTTCAAAACGACCTGCTCATTCCACGCTTTCTCTGCCCCATTACCCGTAATCCCCACCCTGTGGAGGAGACACCATGAAAACACAACCTCTTCTTTTTACTGTATTTCTGGTTGCTCGTTTTTAATGTTCCTTTTGCTTCTGACAGACCATTTCCAGGAGTTTTCTGGGTCCCCGCTGGTGACCAAGATTATGCCTCCCAGTTCCTGGTCCTTTCTTGCTCTATTCTAGTGTAACTCACGTTCCCATTACTGGGTTCAAGCTACGGTCTCACTCCCTCTCTTCCATCTCACCTTTCCAGCCTCAATGCTATTTAGTGCATGTTCCGCTGCAGTCTTACTCCTCATGGCCTCAAATTAAAAGTAATACTTGAAAAGTTACGAAGGAAAAAATAGCACGTGCTGTATTCTCTAGACAAACAAGGCAGTGGCTCAGCGTGGCGTAAATCAAGACACGGGACTTATAAAGCCTCTTCCCAGATTCCCATCAACCCGTTCTAACAGCTGAGCTGTGCTCTCCAAATGTAAGTCAAGGAGGAGCTGACAAAAAATTTCACCCAGGATTAAAATCCCCAGGGAAGCCTCACTGCTTCGGTGAGGTTCTGGCCTCTTTGCAGGCTGATAAAAAGGGTTTCCCTAGGTAGTCGCTGGATTCACGTGCAAGAGATTCATCTCAGTAAACCTTTCTCGTAGGCCAGTTCGGGGACTATTAACTGGTTTGGGGTTTTTTTCCACATAGAACTACTCCTGGGTTTCATCACATGAACTATTCTACAAGTAATCTGTTGTATTAACCAAGTTCTGTGTAAATCAAAGCCTGAAGTCAGCCCAACAATCCGATTTCACTAAAACGTGCATATATCATCATCGTTTAAACAAGACAAGACCTCCATGCCTTGTCTTCGCTTTTCAGAATTTTAGCTTTCAGCAACGAAGATATTTATCAGGCACATAAGTATTCTGTGCCCCCTGCTCTGCTTCATTCGGGGCTCCAAGGGAGCAGCAGGGTTTTTTCCCTTTCTCTTTTCTTTTTTTTTAATTTCTTCCTTCTCTTAAGGAAACATTAAGGGGCCCGAAATCTAAGGGGGGAAAAAAAAAAAGGAAAAGGGGAGGAAAAAATAAAAGCATTTTGCGATCACAAAAAACCTCTCTGGTTTTATCAAGCTAACACAGCCTGAGAATCCTGCGGTTAAGGTCCAGAAGTCCCTTTGGACACCTGCGTATCAAAAGGTACAAATATTAGCGTGACACCGAGAGAGGAGAGAGAAAAGGGAAAGAATGTGAGGACTTCAGAAAGCCAAATTGTGACACTCCATCAAGAGACCACAGGTGTTCAAACCTCTTCCTCCAGGCTGCTATTAAAAAAAAAAAGAAAAGCCTCAAATCCAAAAAGCTAGCTCCTAATTCAGAGGCCTAATTCACTTTATAGAAGATGACAAAGAAAATTAAGCAAAAAAAAGCAAGAAATAGCTTCTGGATTGTTTAATTTATTTTTTTGGGGGGAGGGGCAATATTGTTGATTGGTTGAAAAGAAAATTAATCTCCCAGCATGAAAGGGCCAGAAAGACAGAAAACTCTCCATGGTAAAAATGTCGTCTGAAGTTAATTTGCCTGTTTCTGTTCATATCTGGGATAAGTTCATTAAAACAGCTGGGGCTGTTGAGCCTGAAGTTAAATGTACGACTGGTTACGGCTCATGAGCACTTATATCCACATCCCAAAGAAGTTCCTGGAGTAATTTCTGTTGCAGGCATTAGCAGTGATGGAAAAACTTGGCTATATTTTGCCTGAATCACTCAAACACGCTGAGGCCTTTCAAGCTGCAAGTGCCATTTTTCAGGATGATTTTATTCACTTTGCAGAATTGGGTGTGAAACTACCTGCCACGGAGAATTTTTCTAAACAGCATTATTGTCATTTTAGGTCTGACAACTTTGAAGCTTGCCTTTAAAAACAGGAGGACGAAAGCATTTCACGTAATGGTAAAGTAAATATAGTACCTCTGTTTGAGGCCAAGCGTAAATCAGTGACTAGGTGGGTTATTTAAAAACGTGCTGTCATTTTCCTGCTAACTCCCCCAGATGGAACAAGCTTTATATCGGCTTACTTTAATTCTCAGCCTCTCTCTCTGTGTTAATTACACTGCAGATATACTCTGACACGCCTCTGCTCAGAACACCAGCAGAAGGCAGTAGATCAGGCTACAGATATTCACACAGGCCACTGCAATCGTACCCAAGAATTCACAGTTCTTTCTCCCAGTTTCAGCAAGTTCCAGATCCACCCAAGGCTGAACCCTCACTAAAATTTAGCCCAATCACTGTAGTTGCTTCTTTGTTCTCCTGACCTGAATATTGACCTAAACTGATTTACCCAAGGTTGTCCTAATCCTTGGGCAAATTTGAGCCATCTGAAATCTGCCACAGAACCTGAAAAGCCTGTATGGTTTCAGCCTAGCCTCAGTAGAATAAGAAATGAAAATTAGAGATGCGCGGTGGTCAGGAATTTATGTGGCAGAAATACTTCTGTTAATCCCGTTTTACTTATAAGCTGTACCTGAAGTCAGGTTTATAATGGCACATCTCCCATCGGCATTGCTGGAAAGGTGACTCTGAGACTAACTGAGCGTTAATGATGTTTTAAAGATTCTTAAGATCTTTCTTGGGATGCAATTCTGAGAGCCTGAGGCTCACCACTCCCAGCAGCGCTGTTGGTTTCAGTGGGGCTGCGCAATGAGGTAAGCGGGCACTGGCCTGAGCGATGCTGGTATTGTTGATATCATCTGGCCCTAGGTTATCTAGGTAATTACAGTGAAGAGCTCTTGAACACAGTACTTTCATTTTTTCACGATCTCTCTTTGGGCATTATTAACCTTTATATTTGAAGAGGAATTATTTTTCAGTGTCCCATTTTAAACAGCTTATACATAAATACATTAACATCGCAAAACTCTGTTACCAGAAAAAGAGAAGTGGCCGTTCTCTTTGGCTTCATGGCATTACAGCTGCATTATGTGTTGTGTTAGAAAACTGCAAAGCTGAAATATACCTTTACTGGAGACAGACGTATGCACGTAACTCAGCCAGGATACGCAACGTGGATAATTTGTCATCCGTTGTCAAGCGAAGCGCAACCTTCTGATAGCATCATGGAGCTATGGCCCTGTTCCCACGCTCACTAATACCGATCTCAGAAGCGCTGTATCATCTGGCAGGGCAAACGTGGTGCCAATCAGGCAGAAGCCCACAGCTACATTTCTTTAGGACCAGACTTGGATACGGAAG
This sequence comes from Todus mexicanus, assembly GCA_013389965.1. Taxonomy (NCBI): domain Eukaryota; kingdom Metazoa; phylum Chordata; class Aves; order Coraciiformes; family Todidae; genus Todus; species Todus mexicanus. The sequence continues at coordinate 13,338 of WEIS01023076.1, read as the reverse complement.
GACAAGCAGCTGCTGACATCATCTGCAGTCTAGAACAGCAAAGCTGGCCCTGAAAGAAGCCTGTGTACGTAACCAGGTTCCACTGAGCAAAGGGAGATCGCTCCCATTCAGGACCAAGACATCTCTTTAGAGACTTAAACTCCCTTACCCCAGGGCTCGCAGACTGGAAAATAAATAAATACATAAATAAAATAAATCAGATTTGGGCTATTTTTCTGTTTATGGAGTGTCTGGGAAAATGGGAGTGAAGAGGAGCAGGAAACTGAAGCGATAAAGCAAAGATGCAAGCCTAAACGCCAAAGATTTAATCCGAAAACCGGTCTTCCTGCAAACCACACCTTCCCAAAAGCGCAGAAGATGACAGCAAATTTTGTGCCAGGTATAAGGCGTATGAGAGCAACATGAAGCAGAACGGGGTTTTTTTAAGTCTGTCGCCAAATACACAGTCTTTAGTGATCACCTGCACTTGACCAACAATGCAATCTGATGGTAACTAGAACATCGATGAATTACTTCCATTCACGCTGAAAGGTGGCTGGATAGCACAGTGAACCAAAGCACCTTAACACCGAAGGAAGAGTAAGAGAGATCCACTCATCTCTCTGTCAGATAAATGCATTGCATAAAGTTATCTTTACATAATTTGGATGTGTTCTCACGGGTGCATTAGCGCCTCTCGGTTTTTTATGCCTGGATTTATAGATAGATCCTAATGACTAAGCACAGGACACGTATTTCAGTTTAGCCTTCTCAAACGAGGTCTTCTAAGGCAATCCGTTTTTTCTTATCTTCCATGTGATTAGAAGATTTCTTGCATGTCTCTTTGGGGTGATACCAACATGTAATTACTGCATTTAAGTGAAGTTAAAGAGCAGCTTTTAAACCGAGCGTGGCGTACACGTCTGGCAAGACTGAAAGGAACAACATTACCTCCAGTCAAGCTGTCGGATTTTTCTTTCTCCTTTCTCCTAGCTCACATCGCCATATGATGCTTCTCCAACACTGGGTTGTCCTCAACCAGCATATAAATAGAAACAGCCTTAAAATATCATCAAGAACACTTGCCAGCTCTGGCGCAAAATCTATTCGCCCATCTCCACTACCACAATGAAGATAACGAAGCAAACTAATGGTACTTAATTCCTCTACCTAAAACACGATACTTTGGCTGCGTGGGCTGGTAATATTTTACCAAGCTGTAATAAAAGTCACAATATCTTTCCACGCGCATTTGTCATAATGGCTCCTACGTTATGAAGACTTAGCACTTTGCATTCCCTCCATGAAAAAATCCAGACGCACCTAAGTGCTCTAAAAGCCCACGACGTAAAGAGCTCCGCTTTATGTTCGTAAAAGGGGAGAAAGAAAAGAGGAGAAATTATGAGCGCCCGAGTCCATTTAATGTATTATCTTTGTGAGTTTTCACGTATCGATTTTGGCAGAAATAGGAGCAAAATGTTGCTGTCACTTGCGGTGGGAAGAAAGCATTTAATGCCTTATTAGGTTTTAGCCTTCAAAACAAAATTGCCTGGTTATGCTGATGGCTATATCCTATCATAACGCAGACCTAATGGAAAAAAGAGCAAGTAATATAGGAGTAAAACAAGTTTTATCGTGCTGCTGGTTTATCGCTGAACCAGTGTTTTTCACAAAAATATCAAAGCAGGCAGCGAGGTACTTCTCCTGGCAACATTCAGCAACTGCCGGCTTGTCTGGTCCCACAGATAAAAGTGCTTGAACAAGTCTGGTCTTAGGCCAATAAATGTGTCACTGTTATCTGTTCTGATCTTTTTTTTTCAATTTTCATCAATGAAATGAAACTCCACTTGTGTGAGATACCACCAAAATAAAATTTCAGCGATGTTCAGAAATCACGTCCTTTCAGTTTCTCGGCTTTACTTTGCCACGTGTGAAATACCGCTTCAAACTTTGCTTAAAGGCACAGAAACACGGCGGCTTCTGTTGGCCTCGGTTCAGATTTTCCTGGCAGTTTCAAAAACCACTGCAGTGAGAGACGTGGTTAAACAGAGTTCAGTTTTGGGGAGAAAAAAGCAAATGCAAGAAACGCGTGTCATTCTGTCCAGTCATTACTATTTCAAGAGGCACAAGCTGAAAATGGTGGCCAAGCTCTGCATCTTAAGCACTCCTCAGTTCTTTAAAATCTGTGGCACTGGATTTAGCTTCGGTCCATAAGAGAAACAGGAGCATTTGGGAAGGGTGGGTGCCAAAAAGATCCCAAACGCAGATGTCTGAGTCTCAGAGAGGGGCTCAGTCCCGGCGTTAGCTGCAGGCCACAACTGTGCTAACAGCTTTGTATTAATGAACGGAGACTTTCCCGAGGAGATTAGCACCACGCTTCATCGTCCTTAATAAGATATGTCCTAAAAATAGTAATCTGGCAGATAATAAAATACCTGGTTTCTTCTAATTATGTTTTAAAATCTGGTAGATGATGAATTCATTACCTGCAGTTCCTCTCTTTTCTGTAATCACCCATGCTGTATCTGAGTAAATCTGAACTGGATGGGCAAAGCACGGCTTAATCACCCACTATGTAGCCACCAAAATTGCCAAGTTACACAAGGCACGTGAGGAAAACTAAGCCAAATCCAGAAGAGAGAGTCACTTCTGAGGCAAGTGCAAACGGAAGAGGGCAAATACAAAACTGGATGTCGCACCTAGTGGCAGGGTTTCGCTGAGTGGTGGTGGTAGGTCATAGGCTGGACTCGATGATCTCAGAGGGCTTTTCCAGCCTTAATTATTCTGTGATTCTATGAGTGAGTGAATGGACCCATTTGTATCATCCAGCTTAATTTATAGGATCAGGCCCAGACACCTCTGGACTATTTCATTTTCTCTGAGCTCCTTTAGCACCGTGCTTGGGGATACACACACGGGCCAACAAGCATTTTCTTTGCATGCAGAATCAGTCAGTCGTGGAAAACCATAGTTCCAGTGTGCTAAGACACATTTTCGAAATACAGTCTGGGTTGTTCAGCATTAGAGACTCCATACTATAATTTCTCAAAGAGATTAAAAAAATGCGAAATAAATGAATAAATAAGAGCAAACCTGAGCCCTTGGAGATGCCCTTTCAGCTATTAGCAGCTTCAGAATTCATGAATCAGATTTCCTTTAGCAGTCATGTAAGACAATGCAAGGAACGGTGTTTCTATGACTCGTTTTTTCTTACCCCTATTCAGGGTTTTTTCTTCCACAGTATCAAGGATTACTGCTGCTTAGTGTTAGGATCCATCATAACAAGGGTAGGACCTGAGAAATAAAACACACTCCTCTACTTAACTGCCTGTTAGGAGCTATCAACAGGTTGAGCAGGAGCCAATGGGGCTGGGTGAGCCCCGCTGTGTAGGCTTCACGGGGCAATGGGAGCCGCGCTGCCCATTGCTCTGCAGGCACGCTCAGCCTTTGACCTCCCTACACAACCCGTAGTAAGTGCATGCTCCTGCCTGCCTCCCCTGCTGCTTCCCCATGCTCCAGACTCAGAAGCGACTACTCATCACACGGACCATTGCATGACCGCTGCGCCTCGCTTCGTAGTTGGAGCCAGCAGGCTTTCACCGATGTGAACGATTTGAGCGGTTGCAGAAAATCTGCTCGCCACTTCTTCATGTTTAGTGCGACACTGACATCTTGTGGCCCTTAACCCTGGTGAGACAGCAAAAACAAGGCCGACAGATCCCCCCCGGATGTTTGAGCAAGGATGCAATAGAACAGAGTTTGGGAAGGCAGCACTGATTCCCCTCGTTTCCTGTCTGTGTGAATTCACGCGCCCCAGTTTGGTAAGAAACTTCCTTAAATATCTGCAGTTAAACCATAACCAAGTGAAAAGTAGTAATGGACAGATTGTGAAAATAAACCAGGATCGTAGCAGGTGAACGCCTTCTACAGATACACGCTGCTTCACAGCCCGAGGAGAAAGGACCTACACTCATTGCTTTTAGATCTCACTAGCAGGCTCTGCACTTCGTTCTACATAGTTTAAGTTGCTGTAACAGTATCTGCTGTTAGCCAAGAATATTCCCAAGAAGTGCTAAAACACACGGATAACACGGTGCTATTTATGTGCCATAATTAATAACAATTAATCATTAATAACAGAAGCGAGAAAACCTATTTGGAAATAATGCTAGCAGTGGCATCCATAGGTTAAAGCTACATGAGATGAAATTGCACGCTTGTGAAGAAACAGGTCTGTCACTCCAGCATAATATACACAAAGGAAAGAGACTTTCCCTGGTACCTTCGTCCTAATGAAGAGTGGAGAAGAAAAACCAGACCCCATAGTGATGAGCATAACTCCCTAACCCTAAATAAGGTGACAGAAGATTAAACCGTATAGCCGGGTCCCCTTGCTATTGCAGATAACCTATCAAATAAACTCTCCTTAAACCTGTCACATCGCTCCTCCAAAGTTGTCATGCTTTGTCTCTCCCATGCCAGACTTCCATCCTTCAAGGATCAGACCTTGCCTCTCTTTTACAGCCTATATTTATTCATAGCCACTACACCTGCTCTTAGCTTTTGTACCAGCAGACTCCTTTCACCCACGCAGCTCTTGTCTTTCCTGATGTTATTTATAGGCAGCTCCTATATTGCCTCTCACCTTTCATAAGGCTCAAGTGAACAGCCAAAGCCCTTCTAACCTATTCTCCTCAGGGCTGGCAGTGCAGTGGCAGGGACGGCTGTAGTGGTAGTTCCACCTCCCCTTTCTGCACATGGGTGATGGGAGCTGCAGACGGGATCCCAGATGAGCTCTTCTGACTGCTCCATGCAGTGACCCCTCTCCATGCAGTGACACCTCTCCATGCAGTGACACCTCTCCATGCAGTGACCCCTCGCCATGCAGTGACACCTCTCCATGCAGTGACACCTCTCCATGCAGTGACCCCTCGCCATGCAGTTACCCCTTGCCATGCAGTGACACCTCACCGTCTCCACTGGCAACACTTGTCCCAACACCGGCTGAGGCATCGCTCACCATTTTTAAAGGCTGTACGGCACAGGTAGCCCAGAGGAACTTCCTTTTCCTTTAACTGCCTGTTGCTTGGTTTTACTCTGTTTCACCCTGATCCTACCCCATTCCAGAACTCAAGGTAACTCAGCATGTAGAAACGCCCTCTAAATACTTTTTTTCAGCACGTTCTCTAGTTGTCCTGACCAGAGCTTTTTTCCTCACAGATACAGGAGCCTGTGACAGCAGACCCCCTCTTCGTCACGATAAGCAGTACAAATGTCTCTAGCTACAGCAGTTAGGAAAGCTGCCCTGTTGCTGGAGGAGCTGCACACTCCACAGGACATGACTTCTTCCTTACAAGCGATGTTATCACCAGCAAAAGCCACTAAGGCAAAGCGCCTTTTCCTCAGAGACTGGGATATTGCACAATTAGTGAGAACATTCTGGATGAATGTGTGTGTTTGAGTCAAATGCCCCAGAAAGTCTAAACCAGAGAAAGGTTATGTCTTAACGCTACTTTCTGGATTGAAAACTGGTTAAAAGAAATAGAGGCAGTCATAAACCGCCACTCCTCATACTAGAAGGAGGAGTTTCAAGGACTTGCTGCACGAAGCTACTCATAGTTGTGTATTAGTTTTGTAGCAGAAACTGCAGAAGCTTCATTTGAAATTGTTTTTTTAAAAACAAGTCATTTAAAGATTAATTATAATTAAAAGGTGACTTGTGGGAGAAATCTTTCTTTGGCAGGCGTATGAAGTCAGTGTTTGATCCAGCAGAGTTTTTCCACCTTTGATGTATATGATTTCTACCTGAAGGGGTTGTAAAGCATTGGAACGGGCTGCCCAGGGAAGTGGAGGAGTCACCATCCCTGGAGGTGTTTAAAAGTCACGTAGATGTGTTGCTGAGGGACATGGTTGAGCGGTGACTTGGCAGTGCTGGCTTAATGGTTGGACTTGATGGTCTCTTTCAATCAGAACAAACAGCCAGAAATAAGGTAAAGAAAACAAACGTCAGTAGATTAGAGCATTAGCTGAAGTGCAGTTGGAACCACTTTCACACTGGCAGCTCTAGGAGGATGACTTTGTCTCGCTCCTTTTCCCTCGCTCATTCCATGAGGTCTGCAGTCCTTTACGGAGCTAAAACACAAAGGAATTTACTAAGCAGCTGAGTATATGGTGAAGTTGGCAACCAGAATAAGACTTCAGATACATCAGCAAATTCACTGTTGTGCTGTCACTCTCTGCTCCATTGATACTTCCCAGCAAACTCTGGCAAACCGTTCCACTGACTATAACCTTAACACAGAAGAGTTTCAAGCAGGTCACCAGCAGCCTGAAGCTGCCCTCTCTGACGACACTCAAGCATAGGGGATGCACCACGGAGGTGTAAGCTCGCTACATATCCCGGGCTGGAAGCTCCTGAAAAGCTGCGATCAGCAGACACAAGTTAGAACAAGCCCTGTTCTTGTTAGATGGGAGCTAGGAAGAAAACAAAGAATCTGAGCAGCAGATCTCACTCGGTCAGAGCCATCCACTTCTCTTTTGCACTCTAGGGAAAAAGCAGACCAGCAAATCCACGACAGAGCGCATAAAAATGGCCCTAGTACTGGACTAATAACAGAGGTTGTAACAGGTGACAAAAGGATTGGTTGGGAATGTTACAGAAAAGAAACAATTGGGCTTGATCCTCAAATCTTATGGGATCTGTACAGGGATTTAACCGTAACCGTGTTCTTCAAAAAGCTGCTAGACTGGCATATGTAGAGATGCTCTTATCTGACACCCAGCAAGTCGAGACAGCAAAGCTGGCCCCAGTTCCTCCAGCCTGCCCTCCCTGCCACAGCCTGACCCAGTGGAGGCGAGCAATGCAAAATCAGACGGCTTGGCTTCCCACTCAGCCAGCTCTGGGCAGCCCCCTGAGCTGCCTCCTGGGCAGCCGGCGACGGGAGGCCTTCTGGAAGCGTGAATATTCGTCCCTGAGCCCACATATTGCCAAAGAGAAAACGTCATCTCATCTGTCCTCCTCGTGTGTAAGAACGATGTTACACAAAAAAGGTCCAGATAGCAAATCCCAAGCTCCCGAGGAAAATAACGGTGGAGCTGGAGCTGTTAGAATTGCATGGGCAAAGACAAGCACTTCATTAGGCGGGACTAACTCCCAGCGTGGACCACAGTCAGGAGTAGATGAGGTGAAATAAGATTCTGGGGCTCGGATACTTGGCACCTTTATGACTGCCAAAAAAAAAAAAAAGCCAGAAGAGCTGCAGCACGTGAATATTTCAAGTCACAGGGGTGCTAGCACTACCCGAAGCGCTCCTGCCCGTGAATTTACCCTCAGTGGCCTCTTACAAATAGTGAACAGGAACATCATGGAATTATCTCATTTGTTATATAGGTTTAAATGTATCTCTCTGTTATTCAGAAGGAATAAAAAAATGCTTTGGTGAGCACTGTGCCTGTTCAGAATCAATTCAAGATCGGGAGAAACAAACTGCTCTTGCAATCGGAGTTAGGATGCTTCGGAGAAACCATTGGCGTGGCTTCCCCCCTGAAAAGAGAGTCTCTGGATTTGCTAGGAAAAAGGATCTAGATGTGAATTCTTTTATGCTGCCCAGCATGATATTCAGTAATAGAGTGCCTGGATTAGGCCATATGAGCTCTTACGCTGTGTCTGAACAATACAACCAGAACCTAAAACACAATCTCTTCAGTGGTCTGCTTTCATAGCATCACAGAGAGTTAGGGGTTGGAAGGGACCTTGGAAGACTGTCTAGTCTAATCCCCCTGTCAGAGCAGGAGTGCCCTTTTCTTTTTAAATTCTCCCTATAGAGTTTTCTCTTATGGAGGGGTTTGGTGTTTTGTTTGTTTGTTTGTATTTATGTTCCTTTGGTTTTTTAATTTAACGGACACAAACCCCCACGAAATATTTTGGTAATGCATCTGTATCATTCCTACTACGTGTTGTCTTGCCATGGATGATTATATGCTTCCAGGATGTGAAACATCTTGTGGTCTAATCTTACTTATACTATTGCAGCAACACAGTAATTTTAAATACCAGAAATTTGAATTCCGGGATAAAACTGAGGGTGAGACTGAAAGGGAATGTCGGGAATATCAGTTCTCTTTCTATATTGAAGTATCAAGATATCAGAAAGCTGATTCCAGACTGGTAACCAGGAGCATTTCCAACTTCCAGAAATTTTCGGTGATACTTAGGCAGGTACAGTCACCTCCCAACAACAGCAGCAGTTATTCGCAATTTACTACTTCTAAGATGACAAAACAAAGACGAATGCTGTCTGTCAGCGCTGTATCCTGGGTGACTCCCAGCCAGTGCTACAACGTGCACTTTGCTCTGGGAAATATGCTGTAAAGCGGCAGGCTGAGCGGCGCTCAAGAGACAACAGCTATATTCCTTCAGAGAAAAAACCTGTACACATTTTATTTTACATGGAGAAAGCCCTGAGAGGTTTCTCTTGCTTCAGCCATGAGAGCTATTTGGAATAACCCGCTCCACTCGTGTCCTGCAGGCACCGTGCACCCCAGCATGAGTCCCTTTCCTACTAAGAGGCACAAAGAAACTTTTCAATACACCTGGTCAAGGTAATCACACCATTTCTTTACCTTCCATTTATTTCTAATACGTGCTGGAACAAGGCTGGCTCCATGCCTCTTGGCTGCTGCTCCTTTATCCTCTTGAATTCAAAACAGTCACATGCTGGGTGACCAGACAAGCCACTAGCCTTTACTGTCACAAAGCTATAAAATGTTTAAAAATCCCATTTATCTTCATTTAATACAGATTAATTATTATTTTTCCTGTTAGTATTGCTACCATTTCTTCCCCCCTGGCTCTTGTTGCTCCCCAGCTCTCATAAAGATTTAAAGACTGGCTGAGCTGGAAAAGAAAATACTTCTCCCCTTTATCGGTGCATCTGGATGTGCCTCTAGGCTGGCTGCAGGCTTGTGGGCAGGGCAGCATAAATCGGGCATGCCCTACCACTGTGTGTCCTGGCTGTGCCGGCAGTATTCAAGCACTACCCCTGTAGGTAGCAGTCTAGCAGCTTCTGGCGCTCCTGAATAAACTAGGACTACCTAAAACAAGACTAGACATATTTTCACTCAGTCCCTCATTCTCCTGATTCAACTTTTCTGCGGACGTGCTGAATTCTCAGGTTTGCAACCTGTGTTTAGTGTATTGAGAATACTGCATCTGCTTGTCCTGGTGTTTTTTTTTCTTTAATTCCACCTCACTGTGGTAACTCTGCTACCGAAAACGATGACTTCAGCCATTCCGCCTGAAATGAAGCAAAGAGGGCTCTGGACTGACCCTCTGAGTTAATTTTTAATCTTTGTTCTCAGAGAAGTTCAATCAGGAGGAGAAACTGGGTAGAAAATACACGTCATCACAAAAGTAGCAAAGGATTTGCTAGACTGAGCAATACTTATTTCTGATACAGTAAATTTTCAATCAGCAAATAAGGTAGGAGCTGTCCTGAGGACCCTACATGGCCCTTTTTCATTTTTGAGGGGGGATATTTCTTAATCTATAGTAAAGGACAGTTTATTGTGGCTTGGGTTTGGTTTTTGTTTGGTTTTAAATGAGTGGCCACTGCCCCAATCCACTGACTCTTACATTTCAAAGACCAGGTTTAGCATTAATACCTTCAAAGTGTTCCAAACAGACAAAAGTACCAAGCAGCTTGTTTATGGAGGAAATTCAAACCAAAACAGAAAACTTAACCTTTTTTTCACTAAAATGCAAAATTTTCTATTTTCTTCTTTAACTATTTTCCATATACTTCTTTTTCACATAGTCATACTCCCTTCAGCCTAAGAAACCTCGTTATGACTGTGGCTAGACATCGGCTCAGATGCAGTTACAAGGAGTCAGCTCACGAGGTTCAGGCAGCTCTTGTAGAGATACCCAAATCTGTGCTAACAACCAGAAACTCCCTGGGAGTCAGTAGAAGGAAAGCAACGGTTTTTTGAAGAGAATTCACCTGACTTTTACACAAATACTTTAGGAGAGAGAACTTGTGCCCTGGAAGTGCTTATTTGATGACTCTTAAGCTGGTCATTGATGTCTGTGTTTGGTCACCTAAATCCTGCCCCTATGGTGCTAATCAAAAGCATGAACGGCTGCAAAGGAAGAGGGCTTGGTGAATGCCAGAGGAGATCTTAAGGCTAAAAGACAACTCCGAGTTTCAAAATAACTGTCATTAATGAGAAAATAACATTTAGCTCCAACAGAAGCTTCAGTATTGCCTGACTCTCACATAGCACGCTTCCCTCTGTTTTCCAACCCAAAGTACAGCGTTTCAAAGCTAATTTCCCTGGCACTGTTCAGTGACTTACTCTAGAGTATTTTAGGATTAATCACCATCGTTTTCATATGATGTCAATATTCTGCAATGGAATATGTATGAAGTGGGCAGTTTGCTTCTTCTAGAAGTGGTTTCTTTGGCTCGGAAATTCTTAATCGGAAAAAAAGCAGCGGGGTGAGGGGAGGAAATCTCATTTAAAAGTTACATAAGGTCATTCAAGAACTTTATAGATTTTAAATTAGATCTGTTCCTAGAAGACTTATAAAGAAAATAAACCTATAACAATCCTTTTTTTTCTTTCATCTCCTTAATTAATGACAATTATGACCCCAAAAGAAATGGTTCAAGCAAGAACCGCACGGTGCCTGACTGTAACCCTCCCAATTAAAAATGCAATACTCTTATGCTCTACATTTGTCTCCTCCTTGCAGCTTTGAGCTGATGAACTGATGCACAGCTAATTTAGGGCTATGGCTCTTCAGTCCTGAGCATGTGACCTGTGCTCTGCTGTCTAGAATCTACACAGCCTGTAGTTCATTACCTTATGATGCTTTAGAGCAGGAAAAAAATCCAATCAAAAAAACCCCCCCTGCGAACGAACAGAAAAACCCCAACGAACAAAAACAAACCACCAAACAAATAACTTTCTTTTGAGTGACCAGCTTGAAAGCCAGAGAAAAGTTTAAGTATGTACATAAATGTTTGAATGAATCAATGCACTTATCTCTCTTTTTCTCAGAGCTGGAGCGCAGCCACCACCTTCCAGGGCTAAAAATAGCGTCTCTAGGCAGCTCAGGTAGGTGCAAACCACCTTCTTCAGCTTTATTTAATATCTCCTAAGTGAGGAACAATTCATGCCTCTGTGATGTTATAGAAAATCAGTGGAATTATACCAGCAAGCAGCTGGTAAGAACCCAAGAAAATTGCAATGGATTAAGTATAGTTAGTTTGGGGTGGGGGGAGGAAAAAAGCGCCCTTTGATTAACTTGATCTCCTGCATTCCTTACTCCTGTAATTTTGAAGGCATGATAAGAGTTCTCCTGGTCACTGACCTCAAAACCCTTAGTGCCATATTCCGGGATAACTCATATTTCCCCTTTAAAGCAGCATTTTCTGTAAAAATTCTGTGTTTGATTACACCCAAGGTCAGAAGCAAAGCCTAGAAAGTGTCAACACACTATCTAATAAAACCCCCTAACTTTGCTTTCCCCTTCGCAATCACCAAGGGCTCATCTCCACACCCAGTCAGCAAGATAATTGAATAACACGGGTGACAGAACACATCCCTGCCAAGCTCTTGGGCTGACCTTGAACTCTTTGGTCAGCTCACCATGTACAAATCCTCTTTGTGCAAGTCTCTGAAGTATAANCCTTTTTTATTTCTTTTTCAATGGGAGACTGCATCATTTCCTACTCTCGGCCAGCTCAAGGCATGCAAGATTGTCTGTTGTTATTTATTTCTGTTTGGGTTCCTCCCAGGACAGGGTGAAAGCAAGGACTGGTAATCATGGGAGCAGAAGCTTTACCATTTTTTGAAACATAACAGTCAGAGTTCAAAAGGCAAGAGGCGCTTTTAAGATACACAGGCATAATCTGTGTACTCCTCTTGAAAGTAAAATTTGTAATTGAAGTTGGCAGCTCTGAGCAGCCTGCTAGTGCTGGCCATCTTGATAACAAACAAAGAGGACATGCGTTGTGACACTGACATACAATCCGTGGGGAAGAGCTGGTGCCTCTCATGCAGGAAGAAGGCAGAAGAGACACGTGGGTCTAAGATGGCCCAGAGGCAACACAACTGAAAGATGTTCGGGGAGAAAAAACGGTCGCGTAGGCAGAGCAAAGAGAAATATGAGATGAATCAAGGGGCGTAAGATCTCTACTCTGCTCTCCCACAAGTTTTTCCCATCATTTTCCCCTCCTTCCATTTCCTTCTACATGTTGCAGAGGATCAAATAATTTATTTATTTTTTGGTTTATATTCTGAATGTGTGAACTCGAAAAGCAAGATAGCAAAAGAGTGACAGAATGTAATATATGAATCAAAACTCGGGATGTGAAACAGGAAATAATTTGGCTCTCCAAAACCATATCATAAAGAATTAAAAAGTAAAATGCGTCTGATTTTCATGCAGGTCACTTTCACAGACAGAAGGATGGAGCAAAATCACATCACTTTTTTAAAAAAGTTAAATAGGTTTTAAGTAGCATGGATATTATCATTTAGGAGATCACTTAGATGCATTCCCAGTCTCATATGTTTTCTTTAGTTACACTGGGCTATATGAAAAAGGATCTTGGGTAGTCTGGTCACATAAATAATTTCATGTTTTATGAAGAATCTCAGCATCATCAGGAAAAGATCTTAGAACAGTCAAAAGATATATACCACATAGAATGAAACATATATCCTGTTAACTCCTTCAAAGGAGGAAGAACAAGTTGCAGCCAGAGAGCACATTAACCTACTCTGCTCGGCTTCCCAACATGTGAAGGCAAATCAGCATCTGCAATTCCAGTCTTCTAAGAGGGTTTTTTTAGAACCTGTTATAGTGCTTCACCTTGTTTCAAGCATTCTTCTGCAAACAAGCAAGAAGAGGTCAACACTGCAGTTAACAGGGGTCAGGAGGTTTAAATACAAAGAGGTTGAAAAGTGGGAATAGTCCTGCTCTATGAAATGATTTCCAATTCCAATGGAGGTTTGGAACATGCTGCGACAGACTCACATCCATCTATCAATTCTCTCCTTCAAATGAGAATTGAATAAAGGTAGGGAAGGATGAGGAGGAAGTTCTTCTATAATTGAAGAGAGAATTCTGGTCAGTATTTCTTACCAAGGGCATGTAACTAATTTATGTTAAAGTATGGATAATAGGACAAAATACAGAGAGGACACTT
>WEIS01023075.1:0-10452 GCA_013389965.1 Todus mexicanus | reverse complement strand
AAAAAAAAAAAAAAGAATGCTGAGTGGATTTGATACCAAATGACAGCAGAGTCAACTGATGAAGTATTTTCTTATGGTGAGTTTCACAACAAGGGAATTAATAAAAGGAATTAAAATAGAGAGGAATCAAAATAAAAAGGAATTAAAATGGAAAGGAATTAAAATAATTCCGTATATGACTCCAGATTGAACGCTTTGTATCCTTTCTCATTCACATTTGAGAAGACACTACTGATTAGTTGTTTCAGCAGGCACTGAGATTTGTGTAAGCAGACTTAAAAAGTAATTCCCTTAGTTTTTATCAGTTTATCTTCTACAGAAATGTAACCACGTATCAGTATCTTAAACCTATGAAATATTTCTCTGATCATGGATGTCAAATTTCATTAAAATTAATTATTTTCAAAGTAAAGAAATCCTCCCTAAATGCTAATGGAGGGCCATTAAAAATTCATGAAGTTAGTACAAATATGTGCCTCTATGACCTACTTGTCATGTAACCACAAGATTTTCATTCTGAAGTGCTACCTTTGTCAATGGGACATCTTGCCAAACTGGAGGGGTCCTCTTTGTGCCAGCTCCCAGGGAAGTTAAACCTGGATCCAAAAAGGTTGTAAGGTCTCTGCTGATGCCTGCTGCTCTATTTTATTTTTAATGTTTTGTGGTTTTGCTTCTGTAAAAAGCTCTGTTCTGAAGCTGTGCTTGTTTGTGTGTATGCTGGAGCCATTGGTTTTGATTTTGTTTTGAAACACTGAAGTGCTAAGAGAAAAACAACTGCTCTGTTTAAAGATACAGTCCTCAAAGTAGCCGTTCAAAGGTATTTGAAAACAATTAGGAACAAATGTTTGTACTGTTTATCATATGCTGGTTAATTTTATCACCAGGATACTAACCTTTTGAAACAGTTTGCAAGAACATAGCTGATGTATATACTTGCTAAGTTTGAAGCATCTTCATTCTCATCCAGCCCCACTTTTTTCTTTAAAAGACTGCAAGTTCACAAAATGAAGGTCTCAGAAGGCGACTGGGATCTAATGGTGAAAGTATTGTGAAAGTTCTGACTTGGGAACCCAGAGCCCTCAAACTTTACTGGTCCGTTTGTTTTTGTGAAGGGATTAAATACTGACTGCAGTATCCACGTGAAGATCTCAGGATAGCAGTGACATAGAGATCCTCAACTAAACCTGCTGTCTTCATTGAAAAAAGCAGGCATGATTTACAGATGTTAATATCTTTCATGAGCTATTTTGGGAAAACTTCTAGCCCCATCCTTTCAGTTCCAGTTTGAATGCCTCACCATGGCAGGGCTGTTAACGGCTTCTGCTGACTGGATACATTTGCACAGGCTTTTTTTGGCTAACAGAGAGCAGAATACACTGGAAATCCTGCACTTTCTGTGCCATACTTAATAATGGAAAATAGTATAAATTGGAACAAGCTTATTTAAATCCTTCAGACATGTATCGTGTTTCTCAGGAACTGGCCAGAAATAGCTAAATAAATTACACCAGAGTCTTCAAAGGAGAAGTGTTTTCCTACCATTTGAATTCAGTCAGTATCTTACATAGCTAAACAAATAACAGGTGTGAGTTTCAATGAGAAACACACAGTTCAAAAGTTTGATCCTGATTCAGACACCAGCGGTCAGGCTGAAATACGAGGCTTGAACTTATTATACCCATGTAAGGAGTTTCCTGGTGTCAGCTTCACAGATGGGAGCGCCGGGGAGGAGGCAGCTCTGCAGGCAAGGAATGTGCAAGGATTAGAAGGCGCACTTTAATGTAAACCAGATTTTTCATAGTCTGGGGGATGGGGCTTTACCAGAGCTACAATATTACCCACCACCAACCACTTTAGTATCCAGCAGCGCTGTAGTAAATTGAGAAATCCTGAGCCTAAGTGGCTTTTGCAGTGCTGCTGCCCAGGAATGGGCCTGGACGGAACCAAGGGAGTCGCTCAGCAGAGCCTCTTGAAGTTCAGAGGCAAGCAAGGAGTGCATAAAACAACAATAAAAGAGTCAGCTCTTCATCATCCTGCTTTTCCCCCTCCCACTTGTGTCCCGAATGCCATGAGGCACTCCCAGTGCCTAATTTCCCAGTGCTAAAAGAAAAAAAGCCAACAGCAGAACAAAGAAAAGGCCCTAGATCTTCCCAGGGATTTCTGCCTGCGCTCTCGCCATCAGGGGCTGCTGTCACCAAGCAAGGCTCTGGCAGCAGGAATGCCTGCCTGAGGTCATTTCCCTGAAAAAAATACAATACTTTTAGCGCTTGTTTACATTAACTTTCTGGCAAAAGTAGTTTGTGTTAACATTGGGATGTTTTTAGGAGACAGAATTTTTCACCTATCTTAAGGCTTTTTATTACTCCGTATCTAGCTTCTGAATATGTTCCCTGTATGATGGATTGGCAGGAGATTTTTGCGGAGTTTCTGACTCTGTTATCCAGCAGTGAACTCTCATAGAAAGTACATTTGGAATTCATGGTGATGACTATCATATCAGGATTTGACTCAGTAAGCTATGTTACTTCAAATCACATCTCTTATGTTATAAATAAAAAAACTTAGCAGAGAAAATAAAAGATTGATAGAAATAAATACACTTAGAATATATTAAATTAAAAACTGAATATGAACAATACAGTTAAACTGTAAGATGCTCACAAACAAGTTGCCACAAAGTGAAATAGATTATTTATTGTTGTTTTGAAGAAAATATAATTAAGCTCTTAATATACGAGTACCTGAATTATGTAGCTCATTCAAATCAGATCTAATAAAATCTTAATTACACACTGCATCACCATGTATTTCATGCACTGTATCTTTACTAGAAAACTATCTAAACATTTGAAAGAGTTAAAAAGAAAACAAAAAATGCTTTTGATTTGAAAACAGGCAGCCATAAACCCTCATCTTGCAAATGTTTGCTCATGATATGTCTGCTTAAGAAATGCCACTGGTTTAAAATCATCACGGTAAGAGCTAAAAACTCATCACATTTGTGCAATCCGTTAAGAAACTTGAGCCCTAAGGAGCCAAGTATAGAAGCAGATACTTTAATCTTTACTAATAAATTTTAGATTTCTCTAAACCAACTTCAGATCACTTTTGTTCATGTAAATGCAGAATTCAATTGGTTTATTTTAGTGTAAAATAGGTAGGTTTGAGGCTTAAGAAACAACAAAATGGTACAGGAAAATATATCGAAAACATCTGAAGCATGATAAATTGTAGAACACCTTTGAAATATCTAAAATATAATGGATACTCCAGATTCTTTCCAAAATTTCATTCTCTCAGTACCAAACAGAGCTCAATGAATAATCTGATCAGGCATACTGTGAAATTTTACTTCCTTGCTTTGCTGGCTCAATAGAATGGGCAACAAGGGAGTAGTCATGCCAAGCCAGGCTGGGGGTAGAAGAATACCACTGAATGTAAGCCTGGGACCTTGCTTAGCATGATCAAAATTGCTAGAACAGATCTGTAAGGTATTGACTAATAAAATGTCAGTGTAAAACCGTGGGATAGCATATGAGGTGCTCTTAGGTGTGGTAAGTAGCTGATGAACAGAAAATGTGAACTGCCTAGATTAGCAGCTGAGGAGTCTCAAATAATCTGCTCTGCAATAGTGAACATGACTAGAGCTTTTGCATTTATGAGGTTTTTTGGCAGCACTTCTTTGAATAGGGTATAGTATACACAGTATGTATATCTTTGTGTATATCTCTGACATAGTTAATGAGATTTAATTGATGCACACCAAGGATGTATTGTATCTGTAGGTACAGGAAGAATTGCACAGTGTTGCAAACATTCCCTAATGCCATCTATCTTTCTTTTGAATCTGCAAGGTCAGACTATGCAGTATGGATAGCACACAAAAGAGAGAACCATGCCTTTGTTCTTACTCTCAGTTTGTATATTCGTTGTAATATATTACCCTAACACTTGCAAAGTAAAAAATGAAGTATTTTGTTAATTTTTAAAAAGTTTTCTTTATAAATATGGAGCGATAGAACTGTTTTAATATGTGGATATACAGCAAAGTGTGATTTAAAGGCTCAGTTTACTACTCTGGATTTACCCCATATTGCACGAGTTTCACGCTAGTGTTATAACTCTACAGTTCCTCAGTTATGGTAGGCTGGAGAACCTGTTCTCTTCAATATGCTGAAATTTCAGCATTTATTTTTAACTGTTTATTCAGAATCTGACTGTTCTGAAGTTACGGACAAACTGGAGTTCAGTCTTCAGAAAATGAGCACATTCCATCCCATTGATTTCAGTTGCTTTGTTTGTGGCAATTGGACCTCTAACGTCAATTTCTGGCAAAGTACTAAGCTGAATAATGAATGTTTATACCTGTAGTTTTGGCTTAACTCGACCTTGCTGGTTGAAGTATCTCAAAATTAGGAGATTTTTCTGTGCTGTTACCACATTTTATGTAAATTTGCACAGGTTATAATCTTCATTCTGGGGAATAGGGCATTGGTATTAAATTAGCTTTCCTACTGTACCAATGAAGGGTGTCTCCATATGAAGACCTCCTGAAGCTTTGTTATTGTGCAGAAATTAATGCAAATAGTGTAAGGCAGAGAACAGTGCTGACTGCAGCTCAAGGGCATTTTGCTGGGAGGCAATTTGCAGGGCCCCACCCCACCTTATTGCTATAAAGCCCTAGATGTACTTTATGGTAGATGTCACTGGGTACAAAGAAAGATATTTATGATACAGCTGGAAACTTGGGCTTCACATTTCACAGAATACTATAACGGAAAGGCTACTACGCCATACATGTTTTGGCATGACAAGTTTAACTTAGATTTTGAGTTTAATCCAGGTGAAATCATCAGAGAATGACACTCCCCTTCCCCATCACTTTAAAAATGAAGGCAGAGTGAGATCACCTGTGGTTGTTGTGAGGCTCACCTGGGTGGGTCAGGGCTCAGGCTTTTCCTTTCAAGAGCTGAAGGAGCAAGTGGTGTGTGCCTTTAGAGGAGGTCTGCTCATGAAGAAAGGAGCTGCTCCAGGTAAGATGTTTGAAGAGTTGTTATGTCTAAAGAATTAAAAATGTCTGTCCTTACTCTCTCATGTAGTTATGTGCATATACGTATATTTTTTATTTATGTATACATGCCTTTATATATGTGTATTTAAGAGGGTGTTCCAGGGATAAATAATAGCTGCTGTCTAATGGAAAGTAACTCAGGGTTAAATTTCTTGGCTGTACAGATTGAGCTACTTGTACTTTCTGCTTTGAGCTACTTTAGAGGGCTATACAGGAGAATGTGAGCTTTTTTTCCCTAATAAATGTATGCCCAATATAGAAAAAAGAAAGCAAAATGGTATTCACCTGAAGCAAGATTGTTATTTGTGCTGTTGATAACAATTATGGTGGAAACATGCCTGCCTTGTTATAGAAAAATGTTCAGGTTATTTGTATCATAAGAGTCATATGCCTCCTAGCACAATGTGTGCTTTCTTCCTCAAAACCTTAGCCTTAAAAGCTATGGTTGAAATTGGACCACTGGGGATGATGTAAATGAGGCCTTTTATTTTTAAAGCAGAAGGGAAAAATTACTTAACGCAGTTACAGTAAACAAGCTTGCAGTGCTCTATAATGAGCAAGTTTAATTGTACCCAAGTCCCACTACTCAAATCTGCTGTTGTTCATAAAATAGTATTAATTGAAATCACTAAATGGCACCTAATGGTTGAGCTTTTTGTGTTAAAATAATCAAATAATTTGGTGTGGAAAGGACATAGCAGTTAAAAATGAGAATGGTATGATGTGGTAGCTAATTCATTAAAGGTATGTCTGCTGCTGGTTCACATCAGATGGTTTAAGTCACAATTCATTGAATAGGGTAACTTGGAGCTCTGTTTCTGTTTTCTTTGTATCACATAGAGTGATTAGCTGGAACAAGGTGTCTAAAAGCAATGAGTTTCATTAAGAAGCACAGGCTGACTGCTGGGTTGCAGCACTCTGCTTTGGGGCACCCTTGCAGAGCCAGCGGGTGGGCTCCAAACATGCCTGCAGTTGTGATGGGAGCTGTAGTGAAGAAAATCTGCCTGTGCTTTGGTGGAGCAGGCATACGTGACACAGAGCAAATGGAGTTTTTATACTCTGTATAAGTAAAGAAACTTAATGCTCCATGAAAGCAGATAAATCTCAAACTCCTGAATGTAACTGAGCCAATGAGTGTGGTTTAATACCCCGTGCTGCCAGTTAAGACCCGTTCTTCTGCAGTAGAAGAACAGTACTCAGCACTACAAGGAAAGTGCTGTTTCTAGCTAACCTTTTGAGGAATTCTGTATTTCCCTTATTTCCCAGTGTTCAGAAGACGATTCTTTTCTCATGTGCAGTTCCCAGGAATGTAACCAAATCTAGCCAGACACTGGAAAGTGGCTGGGAGTATCAGTTCAAGAGTGGGAGTCCTGACTGTAGCTAGATCAGTGTGCTTGATAACCAGATGAACCAAGTTAGGTGTGGAATTGAAGCCAGCTGGGGTTTTCAGCTGCCATCAGGAAAGGGAGGGAACTGACTCTCAGCCTTCCCGAGGCAACCAATTGGAAAACAGGGTTAAGAAGGGTGGTTGAAGAATGAATATTAAAAATATTTTGAAGATTAAACCTGGCAATATGATGATTTATTACCAGGATGGCAATCATCACCATTCTATTTTTAGCTCAGCAGCTTTTTATGGCATTACCTTTTACAGCTGTAGCTGCTGTGGTAGTATCTTCTCCTTTGCTTTTAGAGCTGCTTAAGTGTTTCTGCTATATTGAGCAATATTGCACCACTGACACTGCCAGATGTGTCAGAATCATTATGACTTTTTGCTGACTTCTTCATAAAGTAAATACAACAGAGCAGACATGGAAATGAAACAAGTAACAGAGGCTCTAGCACACTGTTACTGATGTGGTCTGAGGTTAGCTTGTCCCTGGTAGGTGAAGGAGTTCCTGGAAAGAGCATAAAATATGAATTATGTAGCATAGATATTTGTGTGGTGGAAAAACTAGTATTCTCAGAAAGTTTATCTGACCTTTTGGAGTTCAATTGAAGTTTACATGTCCAGCTCATAGTCTATAAATTTTAAAGCAGAAAAAACCCTGCTTTCTACTTTTTTCAGCGTAATGAAGATATTCTCCTCTCTTTCAGGATAATTGTATTGTCAAATGGAGGACTGTTCAAGTAATCAGCAACTTAATTAGGAAAGCTTTTTTGCTCACTTTGTCTTTCAGTTGAAATACGATCCTTATTTCTAATGCCCTTTGCAGCAGGGCAGTTTTCTTAAAGGGAGGAAAAAAAACCTCACCCCAGGCTTTAATGAACTAGAGAGCCAAGGGAAACTGATACATTATATTTTTATAACTGTCTCAAAGGCAGCTTCAGCTTTCCATTTTTAGCAAATAAAAACCAGGTTATGAGACTTACAAAATATGTTGTATGAAACTGATCTTTTCTTTCCCTTCCCATCCCCCTTTTTATTCCTCCCTTAGGAATTGCAGATTCCCATGCTTTTAGACATCTTATTTATTAAGAGAAGTTAAACTGAGTAGCTGGAGAAAAACTCTGCTTTGGAATTATACTGGCATGACTTGCAGAGTTTGGAAATGAGCAGACATTACTCCGAAGACTTTGATTCCCTCCGCTAGGGATTTCTGATATATTTTAGAGAAAATTTTTCAGCTTTAGCATGTTATGATTTATTTATTTCTAGACACTCTTAGCTATGCTGTTCTGCATATAAGATATTTGAGACATATACTTGGAGCTGTTGATGAACAAGTGGGACTAGGAGTTTAAAAGAAAACAGGCGGGTTTTGAGAGGAGGATATTGCTAATGAAAGAAGTTTCCATTTTTGCATTCCTTGAAAAGCAATGTGATAGTAGAAATCAGTAGTATGCTTGGAAACATGCGTGACTGGGACTGAAAGATTTTCCAGGGTTATTCTCAAGGAGGAGAGTATAGACCCTGAGACAGCCCTTTAGGCTGTATGTGGTTGGCAGCAGCTGAGAGTAAGGACACCAAAGTGTCCTGCGCTGGTCGTGTGATCTATGCAAGGCTGCACCCATGTGAAGTAGAATAGTCACTCTCCAAAGGCTTAGTTATTTCAGACAAGTAATTTTACTTGACAGTAAGGTATGTAAAATCCTGTCTGCCTTTAAGTCTGTTGGTTTCCAGTGGCGCCATTCATAAGCATATGCCTAGGTTTTTTAAAAAGTATTTTAAAATGTAACCACCTTAATTGTGCTTCTGTTGCTATGCCTGCAAGTGTATACATTGCAATCTAGTAAACGCAAAGTGTCATGGAAGAATCTGCAGAAAGGAATCATGAGGTACTGCAAGTCTTACCTGTTGCACATTTAGACTCAACTCAAGATGCTGTAGTGCATTTTCTGCTCTTAAACATACACGTGTAGCACTTACTGAAGTCAGAAGCATTATTTGGCTCCGGATATTTTTACAGGATTATTTGAACCTCAGAAGTTCTGGATTTAGCTTACAAGGATGAAAGAAACCAAAAAAATGGAAAGGTTTCAGAAAATGGTTAGGGCTTCTTATGTTCTTATTAGGCTGAATGCTGCATATGATGACTAATGCTTTTGATGTTTGGTTTTACTGTTTTCTCCCCATTCCTTATGACACACAAGCAGAGGGAAAAGAACATTTTAAAAATATCACTGTTAATCATTTTAGGTGCTGCTTGAAAATTATTCCTGCTGAGAATTTCAAAATTGCTTTTACAAACCTTTATTTCCTAAACTGTACTTTTCACAATTAAGAAATTTTGAAGTAAAAAACACCTTGGAGTGCCATCGCTATGGAGTAGGTAGAAGACAAAAACATTTGAAATATTTTCAGACTAAATTATCTCCTGGTGGCTGCAATTATTTTCTTAATTTAAGAAGTGTGGTTAAAACAGTATTTTAAATATTATTTGTCTGTGAGTGTGTTGGTTTTGCATATAGCACCTAATAGTGACTTTTAAATTTATTTTTTTTAAAGTATTTATTTTCCCCTAGTTGCTTTGAAGGGTGCTTTGGAGATAATGTTCATTTTGATACCATTTAGATCCTAAGTTATGTCTAAATGCAACCTGATGAACATGTCTCAAGAGTGTGTAGCTCATCAGTAGTAACAGTTAGAAACCTATGTAACCTGTCCTGTTCCCCACCTTAATACTTGACATACACCTCCTACCACATGTTAAGAGTGTTTCCATTAACAGATATATCCTATCAGTTCTGAATTATTTTTATTCATCTTATTTCCTAATTGGTTTGATTTACAATAATTTACAATTTATGAACTTCAGTTTTCTGTGTTTCCTTTCATTGCCCTGTTCCTCTAAGGCTGTGGTAGAACTGGGTGTGCTACTGAGCATGTAGCGTATGTGGGCAACAAGAAAAAAAAAAAGGAAATGTAACTATAGCTGTAGCTTGCTGAGGCTTAGACATCTCATAAAGAAGAGTTGCAACAAGGTTGCAGGAGAGATTGTTAATGTCTCAAAGCCTTTTATCCCGATCTTGTCTCGTTTCTCATAGTCTGTCATGTTGCTTCAAATAGTGTCTCAACCTAGCTGAAATGTACTTACCTGTGAAACAAAACCACAACAACCATAAGAGTTTGTCAGTGTTGCCTGCCTAAGGGTAGTGGCATCAAGTATGATCTATGAAATGCATCGGCTTTTTAGCTACGTGGTAGATCTAGATCGTTCTGGGGAGAAGCCAGTGAGTATCCATGAGGTGTCGAGGATGCACTAAAGAGTGAAAGAATATCAAGATGTGACAGAATTGCAGTATGTGAACCTGCATTCCTCTTTTTTGGCTCACAGATGACTCCCAGCTGACAGAAGTTCAGGAAGTATAGGAATAGTACTTTTTTTCTGAATGGCAGATTCCTAGATCTGACTTAGAGGACTTTCAGTGGGGTTTCAATTTTTCTTCTTTTCTCTTTACCTTTGTGGTTTTAAACAGAAATATTTTAAATGCTTGGTTTATTTGGTTGTTCAAACTGAGACACTGTGTTTGGTAAATGGAATTTTAAAAGCTGAGAAGTTATTAGTTTTCTCTTTTCAAAGCATGCACACACAACCTCCAAAGTGAGCCTGAAATCTGAGAGCTAAGCTTCTCTGAGTTAGAAGTATTATGCAAGACTTCTGCTGTGTAAACCATAGTTTCAAACCATCTGCCTGTTGAATGAACAAGAACTTCCTACCACACTGGTATAACACTAAGCAGAGCATAGAAAAACTGTAACGTTGCTGATTTAGCAGTAAAGAATGTACAAGCAAGGGGCAAATATCTCCAAGTGTGTGAGTACGTATAACTGGAAGTAGTGACTTACTGCTATGGTGGAGAGTCTGAATTTTTACTGGAGCTGATGAGTGCTATCAG
Source organism: Todus mexicanus (assembly GCA_013389965.1). Lineage (NCBI taxonomy): Eukaryota > Metazoa > Chordata > Aves > Coraciiformes > Todidae > Todus > Todus mexicanus. Next base: position 41 of record WEIS01023075.1, on the reverse strand, counting down.
TGAGGTAGCAGTTGTCCACAGCTTGGAGTAGAGTGCCAGAA
>WEIS01023062.1:0-13650 GCA_013389965.1 Todus mexicanus | reverse complement strand
GGTACAATCCTGCTCTGGGTGACTTTGCTTTAGCAGGGGGGTTGGATGAGCTGATCCCCAGAGGTCCCTTCCAACCCCTACCAGCTTGTGTTTCTGTAAACTAAGAGGAAACAAAGTTAAAAACAATGCAACCCTTTTCCTTAGCTCTTTTTAAAATAGCGTATGATTAGTTCATGGAATTTGCTGTCGCAAGATAATGCCAAGCCCCCGTGTCAGGAAGGATTTGGTTAGGGAAGGGCACAGCTTGCAGGGGGACTAAAGAAACTTCTCCCAGGATTAAAAACTTAGAAAATAAAAGCAACTCGATGGCAACCAGAATTTTTCATGCTGAAAGGAAAAGTTCTTCTGAAACCCGATAGGTTTCTAGTTTGCATTACAAGGGCTCTGTCAGATGTTTTAGAAGTATTTTATCTTATCTTGAGTAAACTTCGTGCCAGCATCTCTAATTTCAGCTCAGCACAACAGAGGCAGAAGCAGGGATACAGGCGCCTCCTGGCATGTACTGAGAGAAGTAGCACCTGGAGAATAAGTGTGACGTGCTCCAGATACCTCAGATTTCTCCTCAGCTGAAGCGCGGTTACCCACGTACGTGCGCTGGCCAGTTATGGGGACAGCCAGCATTTGATCTGCCCTATTGCACAGCCAGTCAGGTTGCTAGCTGTCCAGAAATCCCAGACACGAGGCTGAATTCCTGTTCTCCTGCCTGAACAAAATTTACAGGGTGAGGGCAAGAAAGAACACGCATGGAAAGAATTAAGATATGGAAGTGAATACTCAGCTTTTTCTTGCAGAAAGAATTGTTCTTCTGCTAACCAGTACGGTGCTGCTTGTCCCAGCTCCTGCGAGGGCAACGAAGTTAGTAAAGGGCCCGGGGAATAAATCTGATGAGAAAGTCTGAAGGAGCTGGGACTGTTTGGTGTGAGGAAGAGGAGGCTGAGGGGAGACCTCATCGCTCTCTCCAGCTCCCTGAAGGGACATTGCAGAGAGGTTGGTGCTGGGCTCTTCAGACAGGTAATTAGCGATAGAACCAGAGGGAATGGTTCCAAACTACAACAGGGGAGGGTTAGACTGGCTATTATGAAAAAAAATTTTACAGCAAGAGTAGTCAGCTCCTGGAATAGGCTGCCCAGGGAGGGGGTTGAATCCCTATTCCTGGACGTGTTTAAAGGCCGTTTAGATGTGGTGTTGGGGGATATGGTTTAGGGGTGAACTTTGCAGAGCAGAGTTAATATTTATACTCGATGATCCCAACGGTCTTTTCCAACCTCAAAGATTCTATGGCTCTATGACGTGGTGTGAGGAAATGGCAAGGATCTAGCACCACTAGTTCCAAACCTTCTTCACCACACTCCAGGCATGGCACAGCCCAGCACCACTGCCTTCTTCCAGTGGCCCCTGAAGCGCAAGGGATGGCATTAGGAATGGCGTTGCAGCAGAATTGTCCTGGTGGGAACAGGATAGGAAGATGAAAATGTTGGAATTAGCAAGGCGGCTCCTCCCCGCCTGTAACTGGCGCAGCCATTGCCTCCTGGCAATATCCCTCTCAGCACTGCCTGCAGCAATTCTCTCTCCTGCTTCCCTGCACCCTGTGTGCCAAGGCTACACAGGTTGAAAGCACCCACATAAATAATTCACAAATTATTGGGAGAGCATGCGAGGTCAAAAATGTGCCGTCATGAGGGGGAAGAGGAAAAACTTCCCAAACGGCCAGTCTAATGATTATGAAATCTCCAAGCTAAGTATTATCCAGGCCGTAGAAAAGCAACCACTGCTCTTTAGAAGGGTTTATCATTCTTGAAGTCCCAGTCCAGGTTTGCAAATGTCAGTGCACATGGCTGGAGACTTCCAGCCTCCAACTAAGAAATTTACACATGAACAATCCCAGAAATTCAATGTCTCCACTCGTGAGCGTAAATATTTACAGACACGAGATACAATGGTTCTGGAAATCCCTATGTTTTGTAAATTTATAATTTGTTTTGACTGAGATGTTGTTGTAATGACACTTTAATTTATTTTTGAGTGGATACAAGCCCCTTTAGGTTTTGCTTCCAAATATTTTGTTTCCAAACACTTTTCTGTGCTTGTTTGTTGTTTTAGGTGTCCTCCTGACATGTCTACTCTGGAAAATTTAATCTTCTCAGCCTGAAACCCTGTCCTTGGAGCTTTAAGATTTTATAATAGCCTGATATTTATCTCTGCCCATTAAATATCACACTCTTATTTACAGAGAGTTTCTACAAGTTCGTCAACATCATAAGGAGGATCTCGAGTCTCAGTTTAAAGCCTCAAATGCTTGTTGCTCATATGCGTGGAGCTTTACACCATCTTTTGAGAATCTGTAGTACCATTTGATTTATAATAGTAAGATACAATAACATAACCCAGGAGTGGTATTTTGCCTATAATTCTTGATGCCTCAGCTTTTGGTGGGTCGAAAAATTCCAGCGAATGATTTCAGCCTAAATGTTCTGTAAGCAAGAGGGATTAAACACGGTTAAAATTGAATTCGAGCCCTGTCAAAGTGACTGCAGGAGGAAGAAAGGCTCCATTTCCTCAAAGTGATGCTTCAAAGGGATCTCTCGGCCATGTAAATCTGGATGCTCCAGTTCCAGCAAGGGTAGTAATCATACATTTGTGTGTTTGTGCGTGTGTAATCAGCCTTCTGCCTACAGAGCGTGTGGAGCAGCGCTGCAGGTTACACGGCTCCTCTTAAACCTAAAGGGGATCGTGGGACTTCATTCACCATTTGTGAAAACCATGTTCCGCGAGCTGCCGTGAGGCTCGTCGTGCAGAGTCGGTTGTTCTGGTCAGTCTCGATCCCAACAGTCATTTCATAACAATGTCAGGCTGGTTTGGTATTGACACGTAGTCTGCTGCCTCGCTCTGTTTTCCTGAGTGCCTTTTGGACTGCTCAGCCAGCTCATTGCGCATCAAGCACGCCAGGTATTTTTTTTAAGGTTGCTGACACAGCCACTGTTCCTGCTGAGCCTTTACATGATCATTAACCAACATTTTCCTTCAAGGATCGCAAAAGCCTTTTGGTAGAAGGGAGCTTCTCGACATCCATCCAGGATCTAAGTGTTGCTGCACTACAAACTGTCTTTAAAAGCAGCATTTCACAGAATCACAGAATTAACAAGGTTAGAAAAGACCATAGAGATCAAGTCCAACCTGTAACCTACTACCTAGACTATCACCAACCTATTACCCAATATTATCTCATAATCTAAATCTTGTCCCTGAGTACATCATCCAACCTCTTCTTGAACGCCTCTAATGATGGTGACTCCACCACCTCCCTGGGTAGCCTATTCCAATGGGGAATCACTCTCTCTGGAAAAAGTTCTTCCTAACATCTAGCCTAAACCTTCCCTGACACAGCTTGAGACCATCCACTTTCATCCACCATCCACTTTCATCCACTTTTGTTCCATTTCCATCTTGGCATCTTTCACTGTAGTTGTATGAACTTAAAATGTTCTTCATTAGCTGGTTTCCATGAGAGTTTGTGGCAAGACGGGGACTTGCTGCAGGATTCCATGGTCCTAGGGCACACAAGCCCTCCAGTCACGTTACGCACAGGTTATTGCACGTCAGGCTCTATTTTCAAACCGCTGCATCATCACACCACCTGTGAACGGCTCTTTAACGCAACTAAATATCCTGAATAATTCCTGAGTCAAAGATTCCCATCCCTTTATTTTGCCGGGCTGCTTCATCCGCATTGTGTTGGTGTCCAGAGAGTTTCTCTGACTTCTAAGAGAGATCGATTGGAGGTGTCAAAAGGAGAAAAGGACAGCTACAGGCATCAGAGATTCTTTCACATTCTTCGGTGGAAATTTATTGCGCTGCTGATTTTTCTCTCAGCCCTACGCAGCAGCAGGGACGTGGGAATGGAGCCCTTGCCTGTCAACTTGCACGATGGGATGCCACCTTCCACTTGGGAGAAGGCAGGGCACACGCTTAGGAGTGCTTATACACGCAGCTACCTAACCAGATGCCAAAGCAATGAGTAATAAGGAGACTCGGCGAGTTACTAATCAGCTATTAATCGTGCGCTTCAGTAACGAGCTTCTGCTGAAAACCAGTTTTCCACCGGCCACAATTCCAGGATGGAAATCGTGAGCGAATTTAAGTGACAAGCGCGTAAACACGCTGTGGTTAACCTCGTCAGTCAGTAGATGGCTGTAGTGCTTCTAGCCATCTTCTGGGGAGAAAACTGCGTTTCCACAGCCAAGGATACCCAGGATATTTCCCCAGTGATATACAAGGAGCCACTGACAGTGCGTGCAGACCTTTAAAACGTTTCTCTTTGCCCACGATATTGTCCTTCTAGTTATCTTTATGCAATTGTTTCTTAGAGGCACAAAATCTTTGTAATGCTTTGGCTGCCGTTGTTTTATACGACTCAGCTGAAGTAATTGTCACCTGCTCTTGACATCACTTCAATTTCACAGCCACAGGTTGCAGAACAACAAGCCACAGTGAAGGAAGTGAGTATTTTAGCAGCTTAAAAGTGAGCCGAGGGTTTCTTCAGCTGTGCTGTGGGCTCAGATCTGGTTCTTATTCATAGTCGTTGTCCTGGTTCCTTCTCGTTCTCACCTGGTGGCCTAGCAATGGTGCGTGTGAATGGTTTCCTGCTGGTTTAAAACACGCCTCACATCACCCAAAAATACAATCGCTTCATTGATTAGCCCCAGCAATGGGAATGAATAAGCACAGAGTTCGAGCTACTCTTTCCTTCCAAAAAACCAGTCACACCAAATTGGAATTGCCGGCGACTGCCAGGGCATCAGGAGGAACCTTGCACTGTTGGGCTCTCTCTATTCTGCAGATAAAAACAACATTTCAGTTACCCAGGAAATCTATTAATGAGTTTTCTCATGCATTAAATTACCACACAAAACCCTCTTCCCCTCTGCCCTAAAAAACAGAAGCCAGCGTGATGCCAGAAGAGCTCAGTGGTGGAGGAATTTGCAGCGGGCACAAGGAGATTGCATTGGCTGGAATGGAAAGAAATGAAAGAAGAGACAAGTTTATTCTTTGGCGATGGTGGGTGAGAACTCGAAAATAAGCTCAGGTTAAAAAAAAAATTAGTAAACACTTTCAAACAGAGGTGGATTTATGTTCAGAAGGTGGTGACATTGTCTGAGTACTCGAAGTGCTGTCACGGCACAAGGAAAGCAGCCCCTCGGCAGGATCCGCGGTCCACTGAAGGCACTGGAATGTTTTTATGGGTTTCAATAGCCCGTAGAGCAACAGAGCTGCCAAATGTCAGGCATTTCACTCAGGCCAGCGGGGACCTTCTCACGCTGGCCCTGGCTCTCAGCTGGGTTCTCAGGCACCCAGACTGGCGGTGGGAAAATGTGGCAGGTTCTTGGCTTGTAGTTCTGTCTCAGGGCTGCTAGAGGCCTCCATGGCTCTATTCCTGAAGCACATAATCGTGTACTGTCTGCCACTGGATTATGCCCCTACGCAGTGACCCAGGCCAGGGGAACCAGGATAAAGCTTCCCAAGCTGACACGTCTGTGGCAGTTACTGCAGGATCCCCTCCAACAATGGTTTAGCTGAGTGGTGGTGGTAGGTCATAGGCTGGACTCGATGATCTAAGAGGTCTTTTCCAGCCTTAATTATTCTATGATTCTATGATTCTGCTCCACAGGTAAAGTAGCTTCTGCCTGTAGAAAGTCCAAGAGTCAGAGTATCTGCTTCTTTTCTCACCCAGCAATGTCTTACTCATCCAGCAACCTTCTGCCACTGAAACCATCTGGGTCTGGTGTCTCCTGGTGCTGTCAGCCTTGGAGAACATCTCTCCTCATCGACCCCCTGCTGCTTCCCAGCGGCACCCATACAGTGCCCCCCTCTAGCACCCCACACTTCTCTTCAACCACGACTTAGACTAATGCGTGTTGCTCGCTAGCCTGAAAATGGTTTNTCGTCTCGTTTGGGAGATGACCATGAAGGGAAAAGAGAGCCAGATTCCTGTCTGAAGGGACGCTCAGGTAAGCACAGGTCTCAAGTCATTACTATCTACTAACCGTATAGTTGTCTATATGTCATATTTTAATATGCTTATTAGTAAACGAGTGTCAGTGGCACAAAATTCCCCGGCACCGCTAGTGCCTGTCGGCTGAGTTGTCGCGGTGACCGACCAACGAAGCGGCGAAGAGAATGAATTGCTTTGCCAAGATGAAGCACTCGGGCTAAAACAGACATGTGATGATCAGGATGAAGCAATTTCGAGGCTGGCTTCCCCTCGCCTGGGATTAACAGGCTTCAGTCCGCAGGTTTGTCTCCCCAGCTCTATTCTCTGGAACTCACTCAACCATCCAAAGCACGGGCGATTTGAAGTGGCATTTCTAGGGTTCGGCAGGCAGGCTGCCAAAAGAATCTCCTCTGCTCCTATTTTAATATGAATTTCTGTGAGTTGAGGAAACAAAATTAAGCCGTCGTATAAAAGGGATTTACTGGCAGAAAATGTTTGGGGAGAAAAAAAAAAAGAAACAAGAAGGAAACGGCAATGTCTCCTTTTGGATTTTAAATGGGAAAAATATCCCAGAGCCTCATAAGCTCGGGGATCCAAAGGTCAGGAGAAACAATGAGTAGCGAGCCTTAAAAAAAATAAATAATCTAGTAGAGGGGAAAAAAGGAAATTTGTGAAAATAAGCAAGAGCAAGTTAAAGGGTAATTAGTGAGATAAATAATGCGGAATTCCAAAAAAATCTTTCGGCTGACAGCAAAGGGACAGAAATATGTTTTTAGTGGAAGCTGACCAAAGAAAACTAAGAACTGGTCCATGGGAGCATAACTGGCTCGGTTGTCACAGCTATTTAAATAAGAGTTTTGAGATTATGGAAATGGTTGTGTGATACTGCGGAGAGGGCTCATGAAGCTCAAGCTGGAGTTTCTGCAGGCTGCTAATGAGACATTCCTATGAAAAGGTTTGATTAGGGTTTGTTCTTGAAAAACGAGAACTGGAGACCAGTGTACACACGGAAAAGGAGAATTAACTGTCTGCACTTTTCTCCCACGATTTCATCGAAACCTTAATGAATCACAGTCTCTTTATTAAAAAAAAAGAAAAATCATCTGTGCTCGTCTAATCCCCTGCAAGTCTCACAAGCGCGATCCCTGTTACACAAACAAGGATGACTCCAGACACAACAATTATGTCTTGAGAAATATCAAGCTAGATCATCTTTCACCAGGATAAATAAAGACCAGGAAAAGATAAAAGACTCTGCAAGCATGTTATCCATTTTAGCAGATGTCGAGGAATAATCTGCGCTGCAGTGGTAATGCTGGATGAAGTCAGGGCTAATCTTCAAGCGATTATTGGCGTGCAGACCGACACACTAGCAGACATGTGTGCTACGAATTGGAACATACCAGATGCTTGTTCAGATGAATCTTTGTAGCAATGAAGTCTAGCGCAATAAATGTCACAGCTTCAGCTTTCTCAGAAGGACACGCTTTGAACTACTGCCCATAAATATTTGCTGGTTACTCTTGCAGATCTTCTGATTTGCTGGCTGCGGTCCTGTTAGTATGAGATGATGTTCCTTGAGTCTATTTAAGTCCAGCAGCAGAGGGGGCTTCCACCTGTTTCATGCTGGCCCCATGGCAGCACACACTGGTTTTGGAGGAGGCAAGCGTCAAGGGCACTTGAGCGGCCGCTGGAAGGAGCATTTCCAAAACTGACTAGTTATTATATTCCAGCTTTATTTAAGAATAGCTCAGGTGGTAAAAACATTCTAGCCACTTAACCACCTCATAGCTTCCAGAGTTGTCTTCCCAGCGATTTATAGCTCAGGCCCTCCACAAACGTGACAAGAGTCAATCCCCAGAAGTTAAACGAACCACATCCCCTGTGACTAGAGCAGCCCCCAGCCATCTGCAGAAGGCCTGAGAAAATAGAGCCAGGAGTATAACCCAGAAGGTCAATAAACTGACTTTTTCAGACCTGCTCTATTTTGGAGCTGGCAGATAAAAGCCGGGATGTGAGCTTTCTGAGGCCGCTGCTCCTCTCTCTATAGCTGTGCATTCACCAACTCTCTAAAGATGATTCAGGGTTATATAAAGTCTTCAGCTTTTCACACTTATTTGATATTTCCTAATTACGATTCCTCTTGGTGACAGGCCGACTTAAATTCCTATGATCCTCGTTGTAGTTGTTTCGCAGGCTTCCTTTATCTACATAAACATTTCCTGTTCTGCTTTCTCATCCTCCCCCAGTGTCCTATAACAGTTTCCTACCATCGAGTTTTTACCATTTCTTTCACTCGCTTCCAAATTCTTTTTTTCACTGGCGACAGCTCTGCCTGTGATATTTCTTGCTTCAGAAATACGTCACGGCTTCTCACCAAGTGAAGAGGTTTTCTCTGTGCTACTAAATGCTTTACATAAAATGTGTAGCCTGATGTTTAAAATTCTTGACTTCTTCTTAATTTGACCAGAGCTCCGGCACATCTGGTTCATTGCACTGTTGTGATGGCACCACTCTTTTCTGCACACTCACGACATATAGAATGTGCTTGTTGCACAACAGATCCTCTCAAAACTAAAATTAACTTCCTTTTACCACTACATTTTCCCCCCAAAAATGCTACACTACTATTCCAACCCTGTTGCAGGAGGTGTTCTGCAAGTTCTACATCCTACCCTTTTGTAATCTCATTTTTACAGCTTAGCAGTTTATTATTTGTAGAATACCGTAGCTGTGCTTTAAATACTGTTTACTGTAATAATATGGCAATAATAATAATAATGCAATAACTCTGGGCTTTATACTTAATAGTTTCCTATGGTGTCTGGCTGAGAAAGTTACAGATCACCCAGCAAAAAAAGGAGGGGAAGACCGAGGCCATACAGCATCAGCATGGATGTTAGTCAAGTCAAAGTCAAGCCTAAAAGCTGGAATTTAAGGAGGATCTTAAGTCTCTGTTATGTGGAATAAGGGGGACAGAACATCCTGAGGAAGGTCTGGGAAACAAGCCTGAGTGATGTTTGTCTGTCCTCACCCTCACTGTTGTTCTCTACCCCAAAAGCGTGCGTCTGGTGACTGCTCACCCACTCCACTCCGCTCTCTCTCCCTACTGGCCTTAAATCACATTGCAGCCTTTGCTTGTTATCTTCCTTTCCAGCCATAAAATTTATAAACAGAATTACCATCCCCATCTACCACCGCTGGCCCTGTCCTCCTTTCTAGCTCCCCCAGTCTCTTGGTTTTTCTTTGCCCCCCTTTTTCACGTACCATAATCACGTGCAGCTGATCTGCAGCACATTTTGCTCCTGGTCACCTAAACCTCACCTACACCATCACCAGAAGGATTCTCCCTGTAACACTACAGGGGCTTTGTGCTCTCTTTTGGGGCTTTTGTTGCAAAAATGTACAAGCCTGGTCTTTTTCCCTTCTCTGAAGGCCCTTCATAAAATACTAGTTCTCAGCAGGTAACTGCTTCCTTCTCTGTGGTGATGAGGGACTCCATCCTATAGACCTGCAGATGCTTCTATGGGCAGGTCTCAATCCTTAACTGTTCATCATTAACTTGCACGTGTTTGTGGGAATAGCGAACTGTCCTCTAGCAAGAACAGAAACTGACCTTTGAGCTGGAGGAGTGATTGCAGATGAGTGGGACAACAGTAGGAGATACTCTGTTGTAAGCATGAGAACAGGCAGACAGAAAAACCCTTTGCCAGGTGGGCAATAAAAGTATTTTCAGCAAAAGGACCAATCCGAAGGTCAGTAGGGTGTAGAAGCAAGGAACCATCTTGTAATAAAATGGGAGTGGGCATTGAGTGTGGGGCCTTTAGGCCTTTGGATCTTCTGGCTGACTCGCTGTGCTGCTCCCCCTTCTCACAAACGTGAAAGAGAGTTGTCTTTATTCAGCGCGTCACCCCGATCCCGGCTGGTCCAGGATCAGGAGATGGGCAACTAACGCCAGACAAGGCTGGCAAGTGGTGCCGGCAGCATTGCCATCATAATTGCCATGATTCTGTATGGGCACCAAATAAAAGATGCAATTTTCTGTGAAAACAAGGGTCAGTTTTACCTCAGGCAGGAGATGGGATGCGGCCACCTTTCATCAGGCTGCATGTCACTGAAGAGGAAGGTGGTGTACAAATGATGTTGTCCAGCTCTGAGGATTCTGTTGGTCCATTCTCGGCTGGCAAGTCTCTACTATAGCTCTCATCTTTGAAGGAAATAACAGATACAATACAGTTAAAGTAGGAGATGAGGAAGGTAATCTATCCCTGCTTCAGTTGAAGGAAGGCTCGAATAAACAATATGCATCTTGCAATGTTGTTTGGGTTTTTTTAAAGCAAGCAATGATCTTCTGCATTTCCTTCTTATTTTCGATCTTTGCCAGGTGAATTTCTGTAGCAAATGCGTGTTCTTCACACTCAGTCTCCTCAACTGATCACAGTTTCAGTCACACCAATGACATCGTCCCCTCTCAGCAAGTATCCTTGGCATGCTAGGGAGGGAAATTATGGTTATTAATGGGATCAAACCTTATCCCATGGAAAGCCGAAAAGAGAAGGATTATTGTTTTGGTTTAAAGAAGCTACTGAGTGTGGAGTCACTAAGCTGCGAGGGGAGGTATCTTCTGACATGTTCCCATTTGCCTTTGCAGCTCAAGAGATGCATAACTGCATGGTGGACTGGTTAATGCTTCTGAGGAGCTTTGTGGTCAGTTTTAAAAGACAGAGAATTCCCATCTTCTGTCCTCAAAATAAAGAGTCACAAGGATGAGTATCACAGATCTAAGAAGCAGGTTGGATGAAGATGGAAGGAGTGTACGATGGCTTCATGAGCGTCCAAACACTGGCGAGCATTAAGTATTACCTGAATGCTGATATTCTTGATGCTCTCTCATATATAATCTCTCCTTAGCAACTGATGGAAGGAGGGGAAAGTCGTGATTTCCTTCAAGTGCTGCACCATCTGTCAGCTCTACTCAGTTCTCCTTCAAACTTATTTTGAGTTAGCTTCTTTTCTCCTCCTGATATTCACCATTGCCAGGCTTGCCTAGAGCTGGATGATTGTAATGCTCGGTGCATGTTATGAAATACACGCAACTGTCCATTTTAGAAAGCCGAGGTATCTCATCAAGTGACAAAACGTTGATGCAAATATTGATAGCTGGCTTTCCAGGAGGGGATGTGAAGCCAGGGAGATAACCAATGTGACCCTCTCTGATATTTCCCCAGGCAGCTCAGACAGTATTCATCTTTAGAATGACCCCACGGATCCCGGGCAGCTTCTATGGAAGGGCAGCCAGATCTTAAGTTCGTTTGTGGCAAAAGCTGCAGATAAACCTTGCAGACTTTTACCAGAGATAAGAGGATCCTATTGCGCAATGGCCATAAACTACGCTGAGAGGGATCTGGATTCCTGTGAAAGGTGTGCGCTCCTGAACCTGGATTTTTCATATTTTTCTTCAACTCAAAAAATACAGCGATTTTACTATACAATAAACCTGATTCTGTTATATTTAAACATGATTCTTTCATTGAGTAACATCTGCATTCTGACTGGGGGAAGAAATTAAGCAGCTTTTGTCATCCTGTGCCTGTTTTAGTTCTGCGTATACTTTTTAATCGTCTTTTTGCTCTCAGTAGGACTTTACTTCAGGGTTTCAGTGTATGGACTTCTCCACAGCCTCTCTCTCCAACAGAACACTAACCCTCAAGAGGTTAAAATGACAGAAAAGGCACATCCTCGGCCGATCAGCTGAGCAAAGCGAAGCAGAGTGCAGATGCAAGGCAGAAATAAACCAGGCATCAAACCCAGAAGGGAAAGAATAAAGAAGTCAACGACGGCAAACAGCAAGAAATTAAACAAACACATTCAAAACAGAGCCCACAGAGGAAGCAAACACGCAGCACATATAATGAGAAAGGAAAAGTCGGGCTCGGGCCGTCCCCACTCATTGGCAACACGTGAAGAGAGTCAGCAAAAGGAAACTGCGCGGGTTTCTCTGGGGAAAAAAAAATAGGATTGATTTTTCAGAAATGCTTTTGAGGGCAGAATTTTCTTCTTCCCATTAAGCAGCAGATCGCTTTGTAAAAGTCAATCTCTCCAGAGAGTCAAGGCGAATTCTGGAGCGTGGTTCAGTGTTTTGTCTTCTGGGGAAGTGTTTACCCCCACTAACTGGGGGTAGTTGGAAAGACAGCATTCTAAATTATCCATGGGACTTCAAAATTGGGAACGGTTAATGCATCATTCCCAATACATGGATGTTATACAGGCACATGGAGCAAAACATCCACGTGTACACGTGTGTATGTACCACACACAGCTCTGCCACGCTGAGGCAAGAGACAGAGAGACTGGAGAAGCAAAGAGCTGAGACGCTCTGAGCCCACGTTCACACATTAGACCTCTGTCCCAAGCCCACCCCCTTTTTTGGTCCGCTTTGCTAGTCTTGAAAAGTCTGATGAAGAGCCTTGGCACGTGGGAAAAAAGCCTGTGGTTTGCTAAAGCTCTTAGGGCTTGGTCTGCTTTTTTAATCCTTTGTTCAATGAGCTCGCCGCCTGGAATACGTCCTTCTTCGTGTTTCGCAAATTGAAATCAAAATAAATAAATAGCTAAAAGGAGCTTGCTGGCAAATTGAAATTATCTATGTGCTGCTATAATTTTGCTGGCAAATACAGAGTTTTTCAGAGGAGAGCAGCCACGGCTCAGAGCTTAGAAGAACACGAAAATCAGAAATAAAGGAGTAGGGAGCCACCAGCCCGGCACCCATTACTAAGCTTGTCATCAAGGGGCAGCAGTGACATATTGGGAGCTCAGAAAGATCTCATCTATCACCTAGATGGAACTAAAGCAATTGAAAAAGATGTGTCATTTTAAAGGGTAATGAATAAAGAAATATGGGCCTTGTGCCATACTCCAGAAGCGAGTGGCACGGGGAACTGAATAAACCTATCGCTTCACGTCGCTTGCAATTCTTCTCCCATAATTTTCACAGCCAGAACAGCTTAATGGGAAAGCGACACAGGTCATCAACGTAGCAAGAAGCTGAATGTCAGATGGTGAGAAAAAATCATCAGTGGCTGTAACATCAGCCAGAGAATCAGAGGCTTGCGCTTCCCTGAAGCCAATGGTATCTACAACCAGCTCTCACATCACTTGAACCCGGGGAAATGCTGATGCAAACGAGGCAGAGAGAAGCGAAGTTCAAGTAAAGACCTACTGCCGAGGGCTGGAAAGGTTTAAGCACAACAGACGCCTCAGCTTGACAACAGAAATCCTGCAAAGGCCCCACCAGAAAGGGCCAATTACTGCCTTATGTTCCAGTTCTAATCTTAAATTATAGAGTAGTTTCCTAATGAGGGGGAACATTGCCCGAGACAGCTGTGGTGGATGGAAGGGAACCCTGCGGTAATTACAGATCCTCGCGCATCGGTGACAGAAGTTCTCAAACTCCAAGGGGAAACACCTTCATAATGGTTGTTTTCGCAGAATCAAATAACATTCCCAATTGGCACTGGAATGGAAACATTCGTCTGTGAGCCTTTAAACTGGGTTGCAGCCCTACGTGGTGCATGTCAGGAGCTGGACTAAACTGGCCGAGGTGAGCTGGGATACTGGGATCCTAACTCAGACTGGCAGTGCAATAATCACAGAACCACAGAATG
>WEIS01023059.1:14308-26712 GCA_013389965.1 Todus mexicanus | reverse complement strand
TTTTTTGAGCTTAGTAGGAAGCCCATGTACCTCTGGCAGCGTTGCTGTCTGCCTGCCGTCAGATGCTCCACTCCATCACAGGCTGGTGAGTTCTGCATTATATCCGGCTTTCAGACAATGCCATCAGTCAATGGCTAATAGTAATGCCCTAGAAAAGCTGCAGTGTGTTACCTTCATTCACAGGTGGCAAACATAGAATGTGAAGCAAAGAGGTGCATTGGGGAGAAGAAATTTTTATAGCTATTGGTCAGATATATATCACTTGACCGGGAGCTGTTACTTTGGAAATCAGGAGTTAGAATCATAGAATCATCAAGGTTGGAAAAGACCTCCAAGATCCTCAAGTCCAACCTTCTGCCTAATGCTGCCATGGTCGCTAGACCATGCTCTGAAGTGCCACATCTACTCGCTTTTTGAATCCCTCCAGGGATGGTGACTCCACCTCCCTGGACAGGCCGTTCCGCTGTTTAACTACCCCTTCACTGAAGAAATTTGTCCGAATATCTTCTCTGAATGCCATACAATACAGTAATGAGTGCAAACAAAAAGAGTGTGCAGGAAGAAATACAGATTTAATCATGGAAAGTGAACATTTAAATCAAAATAAAAATATTTTTTAGTATAATTAGTGAAGCTCTTAGAGATTGAAGGTCGAAAGCAAGTTGGTAAGGATTTGAGAACTGTGGGTGCCGGTACATGTGTACCTGTCTCAGTGTCATTTATGGTTTTCTGTTGGATGGTTTATTTTTCCTGCTACAACAATGATACTAAAAGTCACTTCCCATAGCTTATCTGTGTTTACCATTTTGAGAGACAACAGCGTAACATCCTTCATGCTCCCATTCTTTGGTTAAAGCTTGCTAGTAGCGAAAGCGTAGACCTGACATCCCTCTAGCAGCTGAGGCTGAAACATAGCCCAGGAGCTCTCGGCAGAGCAGAGTTGAATTAATGAAATAACTTTTACATCTCAAGTACAATATCGAAACTGCTGGCCTTGAAACTTCTTAGAAATACAAAGCTAAATAGGATTAGATTTTTTTCCCCAACTCCTTTAAGTATTGTCTCTATTCCACAAATTACTAAAGCGAAGCAACTCTGAGCACTGCCTTCCTTGTCGGGATGGCGAACTGGTACAGCACGGCGCAGAAGGTCTCGAACTGCCGTGTTCTCTGTTGTCAGGTTAGACCAGGAGATAACGCAGAGAATGAAACATCCCCCGTTTGTGTGTTGCTTATGAATTGCTGGAGGTACCGGAGATGGTGCTCTCCTTGGTATCTCTGTTCATTTTCACGTCATTTGCTTTCCCCTGTGGCTAGGAAGAAAGTCAAGGCCCTACATTGAAATGAGATGTAACCAATGATGGAAAAGCCAAAGTGAGCTGGCGGGTGGAAACGGCACCATGGGCCTGGTGGGGCTCTCAGGCTTGTCCGCAAACCCTGAAACTGGAAGGGGCGGAAGGGCTGCGTTTTTCTGTCCCCTTCTTCGCCTCTTTCTGTCCCCTCCCTCTCCCTTATTCAACAATAAAATGCTGCAGTGTTTCACAATCACTTGACAAAAATTGGTACGTGGAAACATTTGCATAGTCTTTGTTCAGTCTGTGCGAAACATGATTTATTGAAGGTTGTAGCTTGACGAGGTAGCATCTGAATCTACGAGCACCACTTTTCCACAAGAAAGGAGGGTTTACTTGTCTTTACCCACTTTAAAGTTGAGTCATTTCCTATAAATACACTGAACATAATGAGGATTTAGGCATGAAACAGACTGTACTCGCATTTTAAGAACCAATTTTGTATTTTTTTTACACTTGAAATACACGCCAGGCTAATCTTAGAATGCCTTTTAAAGCTTAGCAAGGTCAAATAAGTGCTTTGTGCAATCACACACATAAGTTGTATTTAACTTTTCATTAACTTTTCGGCGTGCTAAAAAGTATGCATAATTCATTTCCCTGCTGTTTTTATGTAACCATATGATAAATGAATAGGAGAGGGGGGGCAAAAGATGAGAGATTGGTGAAGCTTTGTCATGTGTGCCTACCACCAAGAAACCACTACGACTGCCAACTCAAAGAGCGTGCCACGGGATAGCCTCATTTTTATTCAAATCCCAGGAAGTTATATAATTAAAAGAATATTAATCTGTACTATGTACTTTTCCTCGAACACCCCCTTATAACTGTAGAACTTTGCAATAATTACTGCTTTAGTATAGACTTCCTGATTAATATATGCCGTCGCAGTTCATTAGAAGTAAGTAATGCACGTACGTAGTCTTCAAGAAGTTTTCAAGAGTGGATGAAGATTTGCTGGCACCTCTTTGCTGTGCTCTCAAAAAGGTTTGCGTTTCCTTTCTGAGTTTGCTCTTGTCTTGTATAATTAAACACCTCTTTTTTTTCCCCATATCGGATCTTCATAGCTAGGTTTGCTTGCTTTGGTCCTACAGAACTGGACACTTCAGACTGTCCTCTCTGCTTACATGCAGATTACCAGACGATCGTTACATCTGGGCAGATACCCCTTTGCACTGTGTGCGTTGATTCACGGCCTCACCTAAACCTTTTGTTTTGCCTTAGAGCAGAACTTTCTGGATTTTCCTCACTGAAGCTCTCATAACATTGAATCAAAGGTGTATTTTTGATTTTGTCAGTTGTTGGAGACTAAGTGCAGGAACAACTAATGAACATCCGTTTACTCAAGAAATAAATCCGAGATGGTAGAAAACTTGAAGAGGAAAGAGTGAAAACTTAATTTACGAGACCTAGTCTTGCCTCTGCCTCCTCCTGTTGTCAACTGAACTGAACTGTCTTTGGCACCTCTGTTCTCTGCAAATAACTCGTTCCTATCTTCAGAAAATAAGGAAACACTCTGGAGTAACCAGAGGTCTTGGGGAGAAAGTCTTGATACTCATCCCAACCTGTTCATTCCTGGAGAAAGCAAGTCATTGAATTGCAAACAAGGAGCATTTCTGAAAGCCTCTAAGACTTCTTAGTCTTACCAGTCATCCCAGAACTGTTCTAGCAAGCCAGACCACCCACTACGATCTTTTCATACGTTATTCTAGCTTTTGTCTCCTGACATACCCCAGTTCACTCCGTCTGCTGAGATCCAAGCTTTCTAGGCATAATTAGGACAGCCAGCTGTGTGTAGCAGCCTTTTGAGTTGCCATGCTCAGGAAATATGGTGCGTTCGATTTTTTTCCTTTTTTTTTTTTTTTTCCTTCTGTTGTTCAGTCAGGAAATTGTTATTTTGGTGAGATATATAAATTGTAATTTAACATGGAAAAATAATATTTGCCTCATTGGGTAGTGTGTGTAAGTGAGGCTAGAGGATCCATCAGACTAGGAGCAAAATACCATTTGCGTAGGTGTTGCAGAGAAACCCAAAATATGGAAATTCCGATTAAGGAAATAACATTTCTCTCCATTACTTGTTTGTGTTAGGATATCACATACGTATAACAAAAAGCTAGAAATAATTTGTAGGAGGTAATTGAATCTTAAAGCTTCAGGGAGTGGTTATCTGGGTGGGGTATTTTTGTGCAATGCATCTGTATCTTGTGTCAAACGCTATCCTCAAGGTAGTTTTCACAGAATCACAGAATCACAGAATTAACAAGGTTGGAAATGACGATAGAGATCATCAAGTCCAACCTGTAGCCTACTACCTAGACTATCACCAACCTATTACCCAATATTATCTCATAATCTAAATCTTGTTCCTGAGTACATCATCCAACCTCTTCTTGAACACCTCTAATGATGTTTTGATCCAATCATACCAGAAAATCCTAGAGGTAAGGCAGTATTTTCCAGGATCAGTAAGTCTGGGGAAACTCAGACTGCTCCAGAACAGCATTTTGAAATAAAATTCATCCCTATGTTGATCCATGATTAATTAGAAGTTGTGTAGAAAGATAGATGGAGAGATACTGTGGTTGGATGCTCATTTTCAGTAAATTGTTATTGCTGATAAAGATCAGCTTTAAAACCTTAAATGACAATTTTCTTAGAGATACGAACAAAAGAAGTTTCAAAAATTCTGCTTGATCAGGGTGGTGGAGGGGGGACTTATTCATCCATTTGGGATACAAAAGAACTGAGGCTGGAAGACACATCCAGCTTCCCTTGTTCAACTACAGCAGGTTTCCCAGGGCTGGGTTTTGAACATCTTTGAGGATGGAGAATCCACAGCCTCTCTGTGCAAGCTCTGCCACTGTTTGACCACCCTCGCAGGAAAAAAACGGTGAGGATGTTTTTATGTTCAAATGGAATTCCCTGGAATGCAGTTTATGCCCACTGCCTTTTGTCGTGTCACTGGGCACCCCTGAGAAAAGCCTGGCTCCAGCTTTTTTATTCCCTGCCTTTGGGAATTTAGCCACCTGAATAAAATGCTTCAGGCTAAACAGTCCCGATGCTCTCAGCCCCTCCTCATAATATGAGAGATGCTCCAGTCCCCTAAACCTCTCCCTGGCCCTTTAGAATCATAGAATAGAATCATAGAATAATTAAGGCTGGAAAAGACTTCTGAGATCATTGAGTCCAGCCTATGACCTACCACCACCACTCAGCTAAACCCT
Source organism: Todus mexicanus (assembly GCA_013389965.1). Classification (NCBI taxonomy): domain Eukaryota; kingdom Metazoa; phylum Chordata; class Aves; order Coraciiformes; family Todidae; genus Todus; species Todus mexicanus. The sequence continues at coordinate 22,134 of WEIS01023059.1, read as the reverse complement.
GCCACTAAGTGTGGCATCCAGTCTTTTCTTAAACACCTCCAGGGACGGTGACTCCACCACCTCCCTGGGCAGCCCATTCCAATGTTTTATCCCCCTTTCTGTGAGGAAGAGCTTNAGCGTCTTCTTACCCTCCAGGATATTGACACTGCTCCCCAACTTGGTGTCATCTGCAAATTTATTAACAGTAGACTCAATCCCCTCATCTCGGTCATCAATAAAGATGTTGAATAGAGCTGGGCCCAGTGCTGATCCCTGGGGGACAGTACCGAACTCGCTTTACTGAACTCGCTCCAGTAAGTCCATGCCTCCCTTGTACTGGGAATCCGCCAGCACTGGACCCTGCACTCCAGATGTGTCTCGCCACTGCCGAGCAGGGAGGATGGCTCACCTCCCGCGACCTGCTGGCAATGCTCTGCCTAATGCAGCCCAGGAGGCGGCTTGGCTCTTTTTTTTTTTCCTTCCCATTAATATAGAACCTTTTCAGACTTCCTCCCCCACCCCCCCTTTATCTGGGGCAATCGGTTGACGTTATAAATTTATGCTGATGCAAATAAAACCAGAATGTATTGTCTGAGAAAAAACTATAAGTAGTTTTAAACTGGGAGTAATTTTTTTACCTAAAAGTTCCAGATCAATATAAATCAATATGTTGCTGAAATACTACAAAGAAAACTAAAAACTCAATGAAAAATAAGAAAAAAGGCTTGTGCTTTTTCTTTCCGTAACTTATTCCATCTCCACATTTTTTCCTTCCTGCTCTTTGCACTCATCACAGGCATACATGCCCAAGATCATTAGACAGATATATGGATTTAATTGTAAAACAATATAAAGTTAATCCTATTAAAGTGCCTAATTTAGGTATGTAGTCACCTTAAATTCCTTTGCAGGTAATGGAAGGATGCAAATGGTGATACTAAAGAGGTCTTAGAAGACCTGGAATGCCACCTGGATGTGCTCATTTCTCTCTTCATTGTTTTATATGTGTATGTATATCCATACAGGTAGGTACGTGTGTGAGCACACACGCCAGAGCCTAAGAAGAATGCTCCAAACCAGCGTCGTGGTTCAGTATAATGAATATAAGCCTGGGTAATCATGGAGGGATTGAAAAGCTGTGGAGATGTGGTGCTGAGGGACATGGTTTAGTGGTGACCTGGCAGTGATGAGTTAACGGTTGGGCTTGTTGATCTTGAAGGTCTTTTCCAACCCAAACGATTCGATGATGTATTAAATGTGCAGGTAAGATCCTGGTAAGGACTGGCTCCAAGAATTAAAGCCTGCGGGTGAGCTCACGTGCAGATATTAGGGCCGTACGTGCTAAGAGTAGGAGCTGGCTCACTGCTACCGTTTCCATATGCAGCTCACCACCTAACTACTGAGCCAGCATGTGGTATCAGGCGTGCTGGTAGTTGGGGGATTCATTTGCAAGTACTTAGCTTGGAGGTACCTGCGTCTATCCCTGTCTGACAGGAATGCTTACATGCATCTCACCTCAGAGCTCATTTGTAGTAACTGCTAAGAGATTCAGAGCGACTATTTATAGAGCGCAGTGGAGACCTACGCGCTATATTCATTAGCAGGAGTTTTGGCCAGAAGCTGAGAAAGTGGAAAAGCAGACGTCACCGTTGATAAATTGCAGAGCAGCCTAACAGCATTGTTAACTTCCTTTTGCAGTGACATGGGTCTCCTGAGTGCATCCGAGGGCTTCCTGATTGTTTTTCCTGGCATCTATGACTTGGAGCAATCACTCGCTTGCAATGCGTGTTGCCAGGTTTGCCTTGCCCTTGTGCTGGTTTTCATTAAGAGTTTACGTCGGAAAGGTAAGTGGGCTTCCCAAAAAACAGCACAAGCGTAATTTACAACCTTCAATCCCAAGAAGATGCTTTAAAATGCTGTTATTCTCAAAGCAAATGAATTACTCGTACCCAAACAGCAACAAGCCAAACATGGTATTTATAAAATGACCACTGGGATCACATCTCGATTTTGTTTGCCTTGCTAAATCCATTTGTGTTCACAACATGAATCCTGCGCTATTGATAAATATTTTCTTTTAGTGATTTTTGAGTAGTATTTTTTTCTGGAAATTTCTCCTGGAGCCATTGATGACAACTAGTATTTAAATCAATTATTCTGGTCCCCCTTGGGAAACTGCTGTAGAAAGCAAGGGCTGACTTCTAAATTTATAGGAACGTCGAGACAAGTTTGCCAATACTCAGCTTGTTTTCCAGAACTGACCTTTCCATGCTGCTTTGTTTTTACTGCTTTTTTGGATTTTAGTCTAGCTTCTGAAATGACCCACATCCCATGGCCAAGGATTTCATTATCCTCTATGTTCAAAATCTTTGTTACTAGCTCTGGGGATTATACAAACCGGTGCCTATTTCACTCTGCCGCTATTTTTTTTCTCAGAAAACAAAGTTAAACAGTTGAAAAATAAAAAGAAGCATGTTTGAGGAGATTATTTATGATTATGACTACTGCCCTCAAAATACAGCTAAAAGTTCATTTTGCCTGCACTACAAAACAACTGTGCCGTGATTTAGCATTCCTTAGTTCACCGGGATTTGTTTTTCACGTCTACAGTGTTTTCAGGGTTTTTAATTCAACACTGTGTCCGCTTGAGCCTTTTCCCTCATGTACTTTCTGATAAATAAATTGTCACAGTCTGGGGTCAGGGCACCCCCCAAATCTGCAACAGAACGCTCTCTCCCCCTCCCCACCCAAAAAGGGAAGAAAGGAAATAAAGGAGAGAGACTTATCCATTAGGAAAGGAAACTAGAACAGCTTTACTAAAAAATAATAATAACAATAATAATAATAATAATATACAAATATGTACAAAGCCAGTATGGAACCCAACCCCCCCGCTGGTAAATCCGTCCCCGTCCCCACTGATGCTGTGGAAGGGCCCAGCAGCAGCCGGGAACCGGGAGCTGGAGTCAGGGATGCGGCCCAGAACCTGGGGCCCAGCCAAGGCCTGAGCCGGGGGCTGAAACCGGGGCCGGAGGCCTCAGGGCAAAGCTGAAGCTGCCAAGGCCAAACCCAGCGAGGAAGAGTCCCGAAGCCCAGAGAGCAGCTCGAGCTCAGGGAAACGGAAGGCAAAGAGCAAAATGGTGGAAGGGCCAAGAGAGAAGGGCCGAGACCCTCGTGATCCCTCAGCTTTATACCCAATATGACGCATATGGGATGGAATCCCTCGTTGGCTAATTTAGGGTCACCTGTCCTGTTCGCTCCTCCCTGAAGGTGCAGCCTTTACTTTTCTGCACTCCCCAGTGTGGTACACAAAATCTAGCAGTGACCTTGGTTTGCAAACCAATCCTTGGTACTAGCTATAAACACGGAGCGTTATCACTGCTAGAAGCAGACTCTCTGCAAAAACATGCTGCTAACTTCAGACAGACCTAGCTGAAAAATAAAAATCATAGAACAGAATTGTTCTGTTCTAACCCAAACCAGGACATAAATGAATTCAGCAAAACATGTAAGTTGTTCTTAAAATAATGCCATTCTTACTAAAACTTTTGATTTTGCTAACTGATTTCTCACAGTAATCTGTGGAATGGGTGTTCAATAGGATTTGGGACTCTTTTTGAAACAGACTTGCTGCATAACTTAAGAGGATTGTCTCACTGTGTTGCAAAAAGGTCTGAATATTGCGAAAAGCTCTTTCTCACAACTTAGTCTGTGCATATAAAAGAACTTTGCGACTGCTAATGACTTCAGGGGTAAAAAAAGTTATTCTACCCCCATTTCTATACAACCGTTCACTAGATTACAACAAATCAAGTCAGATTATGCATCTGGCAAACTTAACTTGTGATCCTTTCAGAAAATAGGCAATCCCAATATTATGCATCCTCTTTGGGCAGGCTTCTTGTGGTTTGCTGGGTTTTTGAGGTTTGTTTTTTAGAACAAAGGTGTTGTGGACACTTCCATCAAGTTCTAAATGCCACAGAAAATGGCTTCTTAGGTTGTTCCTGACTAAGTGCTTTCAGGTGCAAGCTCATCAACTTTATGTCAGGTTTAACAAATTACTTACATCTTGAGAATTCTTTTTACCAGGGAAGCACCAGGTTTACTTTATAGTGAAATCAGCTGGCTCCTTTTAATCCATCTTATTTCCAGCCAGGTTGACCAGTGCCAATAGGGTCAGTGGAGGCACTTTGCTCAAGCCTGCAACTGCTTCGACCATCAGGTGGTTGTTGAAGTCCCTCTACTTGTTGCAGAGCTGACACTAGGCCTTACTGAGGTTGTTTCATGTCGGTGCAAACACAACGGGCGCTTTGCACTTGGCTATTTTTGCTTTAATACTGAATTAGAACCATGAAATGAAGGTTGCAGAATATCCCGATCTATCTAATAGTCTACAAAGAAACAACTTCTTCATGCTGATGGCTCTAAAACTTCCCAGCAACGTCACAGAACATGGTACTGTCACAGCCTTTGTCGTTACTTTTGCTCTTAAAACCAACCAAGACGTAGGAGCTGTTGGGCTTTTCACTGGGAGGCTGTGGTGTAAGGGTGTGAAATTACTGCAGGAGATCTCACTGGCGATTCACAGGGATATGCTTTCTACTGTATCAGATGCTGGACTTATGCCATAGTTGGGTGTCATATGATACCATGGGAGTTTTTTCTTAATAGCAACTAAGGCTGGGTCTGAACATTCTGGTAACTAAATGTCCAAATTTGACATAAAAAAGGCAAACTTCAAGGTTGTGAGTCAGATATGGGTACTCCAAATATCTTTCCTGCTCTTTATATTTCACAAAGCTCTGTACTGTTGTATAACAACTCCTTGTACAAAATTCCTGCCTGCTTTGTAAAGAACAGTGACAGGTTTTACGGCTGCACTTTGCTTTGTTAGTCTATGTACTACTACATTTTTGGCAGATCAAGTATTCCTCACTTTCATTCTTCGCGTCGCCATTTGGCACCAGACAACACTTCAAAGGTAAACTCTGGAAGTACACAAGGATTCCTTGGGATGGAAAATGTCATGCAGATAAGAGATGAAAACGTCATAGTTACATGCTTTAATACATCCATCTGCTTTTTACAAGTTTCATAAAGAATGCTGAAATGTGAGTGGTTACTTCATTCTAACATAATCCAGCCAAACTCTAAGTTGCTGAGTTGGCATCCATTACTCCCTCCTTTTTGAAACTTCCTTGAAATTCCTCCTCCGTTTTGTTAGTGTGGAAATTAAGCTCCAGGTTGTAAAAAAATATGTGAAACTGGAACCTGAGAAGAATTGTCTGACAAGTAGAATTCACTACTGGATTATTCCAACTTGAGGTGAACATAATGCCAAGGCGTTTGGTGATTATATGATCTCTGCTCCTTCACGTTCTCTTGACAAAGCAAATTACCTCCACTATTCATATATTACCCCATTAACCTAGAAAATGAGGAAGGATTTAAAGGAGTATTTAAACCTCACCTTAGGTGAGAGAATATGCAATGAATCTAGGGAAAAAACATAATGCAAATGGTCCTGACCTCCAAAACATATTGAGAAGGGTTAATTTATAGTACATCAGTGTACACTGTTATTGCTGGCATCACGCTTTGCCTTGTAGTATTATTAAAACCTGTACGTAAGAGGTTGAAATACTGTAGTAAAATAAAGACGTGTCCAAAGGAGAAAAGAGATGCTGAGACCTCTGTTATGAACTCTCCATAAAAATATGAGGAGGGCTTCTAAAGCTGTCAGAAACTTCTGGAATTCCGTACGACTGTTTGCACGGGAAAAGATTTTCACAGGCAGAAGATATTAAACTGAAGAAACCTATCATTCGTTGTTTAGCACAAGTGATCAGCAGTCATGCACTTCTGCTATTTCACCATGATTTTAAACAAATCAGTCCCAGGGGCTAAATGTCTTCAGATGGAGAAGAGGCAAGGAAAGAAGTAACTGCTTTGTACTGCTCCGGCGTTCTTGGTCCCAGCTGCAGTAGCTGACCGGCTCTGGCTGCTGTGATACGACCAGTCATATGCTTGGAGACTGTCCTTTTGTGTAATGTTTAAATCGCAAGCTCTGCATTGTGGTCCTTGGTGTTTAACAGGTGAGACTGTGTGTGGGGTTTAGTATTTTTGTGAAGACAGGCTGTAGGATGCGATGCTTTTACACCGTGCAGAGTTATCAGCCAAATGTGTTAGCATGCAGCTCGTAGGAATGCACATCTAATGCTTTTCAAATGGTACTCCCATCAGCTGCCTTAAATGATTAATAAGCACAGGCTGAAAATAGCACCACATTTACCTAATGTCTGCATGATTATTTTTGTAAACATCTCATTCAGGCTTTCTCTGCCGTCTTTCTAAGTGTTGTCAAAACAGAAATGTTGCTGTTCTGGATTAGATTTTGTCAGTTTGTTTGATCTTCATCATGACCTGGAGAGACGTAGCAGGGGGAAGCACCAGCGATGTTGATTCTCAGTTGACAGTAAGCGTGTGGTTTGATATACAAGGAGAAATTTCATAGAGATATTTGCAGAATAGTTACAGGTTTCTGATTTTTTTTTTTCCCCAAAGCTTGTGACTGAACTTGGTGGGAACTCCAAGTCTATCTCTTGCTAACGAGCTTCTCTGAAGGCACTACAAAAATGTGGTCATGACTTCTCCTGGGTTTAAATAAGTTAGAAATCATTTTAAAAGACGTGGAGGGATTTGTACTTTTGTCGTGTTGGCTGCCCTACTTTTTCGTGAAGTCGTTGGTGAGATAAGGTTAAGACTGGAATTTAAATGGTGTTAAGGAAGAAGCCAAGATAGTAATCAGAATAAAATTAACAGTGTATCATCTCTCAAACAACCAGGGCTGGCCAGCGCTGCTATTCACCAATAAAAAGTGGTGGAAGATTTCCAGTTTTCCAAGCGAAACACTGGTGTTGTTCTCTGTAGTGGTCCATAGATCTTGTGTGATGTGTACAAATCCTTTACACCAAACAAAAACCCATCCCAGCTAACAAGTATTTTTTTTGCTGCTCTTCAGGATTCACTCTGTTTCGGTTCAGCTTTGGAGACATGTGGAAACTGTTTTAACTCTCTCGTGGTGAAAAGATTCTCTGGCACAACAGAACTGTGATGAAATCGAATTGAAGCCTGTGAGTAAAACCAGGAAGGTTTGGTTCAATAGCCAGTGTTAGCTGCTCTGGCGATGGTTCAAAGGTGCCATCCTCTTTTGGGCAATGTTATGAGGAACAGGTATCTTCAAATCTACATTGTGGAGGGGTCCTTTGTGACTGATTTTCTAATGCTAGTGTTTTCTAATGCTAGATTTTCTAGTGTTAGTTCCTCAGCCCATGGAACGTTTATCACTTGTACATCAGAATTCTTTCAGAAAGTTAAAATACGCATGTGCTTTCCCACAGGTCCCGTGTCCCAGGGCCAGACTCTCCATCTCCCAGAATCAGGGTCAGGCCCTTCTCTTACGATTCTGGGAAAATTCTGACTGAAAACTGTGGAAAAAAAAGGGTCTTGTTGGTGGTAAACCTTTGCTAGCGACAGACACGATGAAATCCCCTCTTGCTGAGGCCGGGGCTGATCAGAGCCGCTCTCACCCGCCCCGACATCTCCCGCGGGCGAAAGGCAAATTTTAAGGCAGTAACTCGGGCAGTGTAAAAGTGGGGCCGGGTGTGTGTCCCTAAAGCCCTGGGGGCGCCCCGGCCCGGCCCGGCCCGGCGAGGGGCGCTGAGGGAGCCCCGGCCGAGCTGGGCGCGGCGCCGGCCTCTGCCCGCTGAGGGGAGCCCCGGCCCTGCCGGGGGAGCCGCACCTCGCGGGGAGGGAGGGAGAGGCGAGGAGGGGAGGGGAGAGGAGGG
>WEIS01023059.1:1207-14182 GCA_013389965.1 Todus mexicanus | reverse complement strand
CGCCGGCGCAGGTAGGAGCGGGAGCCCGGGGCTGGGGGAGCGCTGGGGTGACCTTGAGGGGCGGCGGGGGAGCGGAGCCGGGCGCTGCCTTGGGGCCGGGGCAGCGGGATGTGGCTGGAGGATGGAGAGGAGGGATGGAGGGAGGGATGGAGGCTGCTGTGCGGGACGGGAGGGAGGCTGCGGGGCTGCCGCGGGGAGAGCGCCTCTCACAGCCCCTGGCGCTCGGTCCGCTCCGAGCCCGCCGGTTTCTGCAGCGGCGGGGGCGGAGACGGCTGGGGGGGGGAGGCAGTGGGGAGCTGTGAGTAGCTGTGGGTGGCCGTGGGGAGCTGTGGGGAGCTGTGGGTGGCCGTGGCGGCGCTGTCCCCTGCCCGGCTCGGTGCTGGCACCGAACCGCCCGGGCTGGCCCGGCCGAGGGCACCCCGGTCCCCGGAGCAGCCCCGGGGCCGGCAAGTTTGCGAAGGTGAAGCTCTTCTTGGCAGCGTTGCCATGAGGGCGCTGGAAGGAGGTTCGTGCCCCTCGGTCCGGGCTGGGCGAGGTGATGCACGGCTGAAGGAGAAGCCGCCGCCGTGCCCAGCTCCCAGCTCCTGCCCTTCAGCTCAGCTCGGCACGGCAGGCGCGGGGCTTTTTCTGGTTGCCACTGGGGGATTGCGATGCCCCTGACAAGCTGCTGTTTGCAAAGCCTCGCAGTGCTCCAGTGCAGCGTGGCGAGCCGCTGGGAGCCGGGCAGGGCTGCGCTGGGAGGGCGCTTGCCCTGCGGCATCCCCGGAGCCCTCCCGAGCCCAGCCCGGCGCTGGGCTGTGCTGGGCTATCGGCACTGAACACACGGGAGCCTTCCCCTAGCATTTGCACTTCGACACTGTACTAGAAATATGAAAGAAGGAGCTCCGTCTGTCTGCTGCTATGTATCTCTGAAAGGCCCGTTGTATTTTAGGTGGAGAAAATCTCTTTTACTGCATTAAACTGTCAAAAAGTTTACTTCTTTCTGTGTGTCTCTTGCTGATCATTTTTGCTTGTGTTCTCCCCCTTATTGTCGTGCTGTTTTATCGCATTACACCGACACAACCTAATCCTGTGCTAATACTTTCTTTACTTTCTTTTTTATTTCAAGCGAATTTTGTGGTGAAGGGATATTTGAGAAGCACGGATACCGAGATAAGGTGCTGGGAAGATAGGCGAGCTGAAAAGCAAGGGTGGAGAGTAGGACTGAAATACACAAAGATGTAAGTTTATAAACAGTGTGAAAGTTGACGCTGCTGTAACTCAACTCCCAGACAGTAAAAAGAAATCTTTTACGGAGTACTGGTGTATTGCTGGTGGGTGCTGGAAGCCCTCGGTTACGTAAGCAGGTCTTTGACACGGAGCGGCACTGCGTGTGTGCGGTCATGTTCGCAAGTGGCACTTCGTTTCTGTCCCCTGATCTACACGTGACTGATTTTCGTGGGGTGACTTGAATAGAATTCAACATTTTCTCGACTTGTACGTGAAGAAGCAGTTGCTTGTCTACGTCTGTGTGTGTTGCTAATAAGCTAGTCCAGGCTTCTTTTTAATGACTTCATGGTCTAATGTTGAGCTCCATTTTTGAAGTTAAGTGAACATCGCTCTAAGTTCTTCCTAAAGCAAAAGAATACATAGTAAATGTTTAGTTTAGTGTCAATATTAACTTTTACAGTTCAACATGTAATGGAATGAATGCAGGGAATTATGTTGCCTTAAATTCATATTTGATGTCATTACCAGTATTCTCCTTCACTCGCATGCTATCAATCTGGGACCACAATCTCCTGATTATCTAGGCTATTGAATGTGATATTGATCCAAATTTCTGGCACGTCTCTCTATGCAAACCGTATCTTTTAACTGCTCAATTGCCTATTTCCTGATTATGCGAAGTAAGTTTTTATTGTTTTTGGCAAGCTCCATGGGACATAACAAGTATCCTCACATGGTTCCTGTAATGCTGTCACCTCCCTAGGGTTCCTTTTGGAAGAGTGCAATGGGGAGAGTGAACGGACTGCTACAATAGCCATGTATAGTATATACATAGGCCTGGTTTTCCTCAGATAGGCTCTGGTGAGTCCCCACCGAGTCCCATGTCCCGTATCAGACACAACAGGGCACCTCAGATAGCTTTAGCTACCTCTTTGTGGATAGCTGAGTCAAACCTGGGGCATTAGTCTGGTTCCTTATCCTTCGTTAGCTAATAATGAAATGCTGCAGATCACTTACCACGGTAACTTTAGTGATGTGACTAACAAGTAGGACTATTTGTTTGAATCTAGATAATCCTCTAGGTGCTGGCTTAAGAGTTTATTTACATCAACAAAACCTGCGTGTTCTGGTTATTTGTCCAAGACTTAAAATAGGCAGTTTAAAGTGCAGCAAATGAGGTTAAAAAGAAAATTCTGACACTTAAAATACCCTAAAGCTTGCTGTAACTTCAGAAGAGGTGCGGGATGATGAATGCAGTTGGGGAAAACTAATCTGCCTTGACCATGAGGAAAACGCAGGGTAATTATACAAGAGTTAAGTGACTGTTTTACTGACAGTCTGGTGGGAGATGAGAGTGGAGGAGATAATTGGGAACAGGACGAATGTTTACATTTAAACAACCTTCCGTGGCTGCTGAAATCTTTTAAAATAAACATTTGAATGAAGCTCAGCCTTCTGATGAAACTTACCCTTGGAATGTCTGTGTCGGATATACTTACGAATTCTCTTTAGTACCAAAGCTTTACGTATGTTTTAAAACAGAGCTCTGCGTGTGTACACCGTGCACTAAATGTTTGCAGTTCGTCAAGTTCAAAGTGGAGCTTCGGTTATCCTTTGAAAGAAAAAAAATCTGTGAAAAGGAAGGAAGTAAAGATAGGTATAAATGCAGGCTGGTTAGGAATAGGAGTGGCAACTGCAGAAGGAGCCAGTAGTTTTGGTTATCTGAAGAGAAAAAAATCTAGAATCTTTGTGAAAGGAATAGTGAGCATGGACGAATGAAATGGATGTTTAATAAGATAATAAATATGACAGCGATGTGTGTCGCAATGGCTGAGATATGTGCTGGTCTCACTATATTCATGCTACAAAATGAACAGTTGAATCAGAAAGGCATGGGGTGTTTTTTTTTGCCAAAGTCTATTCTGAAAGAGGTTCCATCTTCCATAAATGGTGTTATTCAGCAGTGGCATATTTCAGACTTCCATTTTATCGGTGTGACCAACTCTTTCAAGTCAATTGATCAAATATAGCATATCCTAAGTGATGCGTTAACTGGCATTAGCCTGAGTCACCCCGGACTCATCCGCATGGGCTTGTATCTAAAGGTCAGTATGCAAAAGACCTTGTTTTCACATATTGTGAACCTTAACGCACAGAATATTTTGTACTGTATAAATGAAAGAGCTGGTGTGCTGCAGGGATGCCCTCCGCACGCTGCAATGTAACTCAAAAAGGCTTTAAGTGTTTCTTGGAGGCAGAAACTGCTACATCTTTAACATACACGTACCATTGGAAGTGTATTTGGGAGGGTTCATTGCGTAGCTTCAAGTGCGCAGAAAAAAGCCGTAATTTCTGAAGAGCCCCAGTTTCCACAGTGTGAATGCTCAGGTCAGTGCCCTCATAGCCTCTATAACCATTCTCTTGTGGAAGCTTCTTTATCTGCCTTCTGCTATTTCTCTCCTCTGATCTAAAGGCGTCACACGGCTGGCAGATTTTACCGTCTTCCCATCACTCCCGTTTCAAGGCCAGACATCCCCAGAACTGCTCAGCTTCCAGAAGTTGTCACATTTAGAGTGCCAGGTACTTGTGAATGCAGCGCTGTGATTTCTGAATGTCTTTGGAAGAGCAGCAGCAGTGATACTGTGCACTAGGTAGTGCAGTTGTCATAATACCAGAATCTTCGTTTGCACAATGAATTTGTACATGGCATAGTGGAGCGCCTTTAAAAAGTACCAAAGCTGCCTTCTTTCATTGGTGCTTCTTGTGAAGGAGGTACTTTGTCCTGCCTGCATGTTGCAGTCTAGCTATGTATGCATTGGAGGTGTATCTGGAAACCATCACATGCATTTGCAGATTCATCAAGGAAGAGTTGATTTTAAAGGGCAGGATTTGGAGGTACAAGACTGAATCACATTTTCCTCTCACACCCCCCAAGCTTTGCACCAGTTTGACCTTGGATGTGCTTTTCAAATTTCAAAACACTTTGTGCAGTCTGAAGCCCTGAATACTGAAACTGTCTCTCTTCGGCTTTTCTATTTCTAAGGTTCAAGCCATTAGTTCCATAGTGTTTGGGGAATTCCCTTTAGCCTAATTTATTAACGTACCTGAAATAACTTACGTTGAACTTCATCAGATGTACATCTAGTACAAAATCATCCAGCAGGGATGAAGACTGCTTAGAAATATTGCAGCTGCTGATGACCACTCTGTACTACATGCATCGCTTCGTAGAATACTTTAGGATTCAAGAGTTTTCTGATGAATAGGAGCTTTTTCTTGGTGGTAACAGTGAGGCCAACACCTGGTGTGTTCCTTTTGATACCTCATTATGGGCAGGAGGTAACTTTCCAAGCATCTGGACAGCTTTGCTGTGCAAAAGTCACAGCGTCACCTTGACTGTGTTCGCTGATCATATATATTCTATCTTGCTTATTGGATCACAGTTCCTCCTCAGTGGAAGTTATTCCTGCTAGTGGGGAATCTTCTGTCATAGAGGTTGCAGCTGCATCCAGCAGAAAGGACAAAACAGGCCCATATATTGGACTATCCAGCGTTTTGGGGTTTGTGACGCTGGTACTTTCTTGGTATTTGAAACCTTTTTGTATAATTGTTCTTATTTAAACAGCCTAATAATGCTTAACAGGCTTGAAAGAATAGGAATTTCACTTTCAGGGAATGTTCTCTTTAACCAAAACTGGAAGCTCCCAATAGGTTGATGGGTTCCTAGAAAGTATTTTAAGAGGTGTCTCGAAGTGTTTTTAAGCAGCAGTATTAAATGAGGAGATTTATGATAATCAAGAGCAGAGAAATGTTGCTATCATGAGATTTCTTAGCAATTCTGCTGATTGCAATTGCTGAACCTTCAGGTAGATTCAGTTTGTTAAAACAGATTAGGATTTATATTCTTTGTCATCTGAGGAAATTGAGCTGTGCATTTTTAGGTGCTGGCCGGCAGTCACAGTAAAAGCCAAATGGTAGTTTGAGGGTAAACTTACCCAAGAAAGACTCTTTGGTGGTGATGTTAGGTGTATATGCAACTGCTTTGCTGCATTGGGCTTGTAGTCTTAAGTTCAAATGCGGTTTTAATGCCCTCCTTCATTATACAAAATCTGCATGTTTGCCAGCGTTTTCCTAATGTGTAAAATATTTTACTGGCTTTAAATCAGTTCTTGTAACCTGAAAATAAAAGACTAGCATGAGTTTTGGCCTATAAATAGTAGAAAGTAATTACATGAAGAGAAAATGTCCAAATTTTATCTGCAAAATATCTATTCCATGTCGTTGGGTTTTTCTTAATTACAGTAAGTACCAAACGTCCAGAAGTCCTGACAAAAACTAGGCCCATTTTACTTAAACATGCAAGTGACACAAGAATCATTCTGGAAGAGGCTGAATGGTTCTTCTTGAAGGGGTAAATGCTCTGGAAAATGGATGTGTTAGCACACTGTAGCCCTGCTGCTTCTGTGTCAAGTGCCAAAGAATTTGAGAGCAATAGGTACAAGAAAATGCCGTTCAGGTCTGTGAGGGTTGAAGTTAATCAGTTTGTTTCCTCCAGAAGATACAGTATTACCTTGCTTTTTATGTGACCCAGCAGTGTCCTCCTCATATTTTTTCTTGGCACTTCTAACATTTATTGCTCCCTGGCTAAATAAGATGACAAGACAGAGTTGCATTTACTGTGAATTTTCTTGCGATTTTTTTCCCTTCCTTTTTTTGACTCAGGTTTCCCTCCTTTCTGGACAGTAGAGAAAAATGGAAGGGCTACTTTATGTGCCCCACCCCTGTTACACACCCTGGTGTGACATACGCCTTTTTTAAAGATACCATTACACTGTTTGTTACTCAGAGTCTACGCTGGCTTCCAGATCCCTTCCACAAAACCCCAGCTTATCTCTATTTTGTGTTTTTGCGTATTTCACGGTATGCACTTGCTCTGCTTACAGTTTAATTTTCAATGAGTTTTCCTATATATTGTCTTATTTTGAATTTTGATTTTGTCTGCTTGTGGACTGAAGGTGGTACAAACCCTGCCTGCTTCCTTCACAAACATTTGTCTCTCCTGAAATTTGTTCATGCGTACAGCCAGCTGTGAGATGTATTCTTGCGGAGTGCCGTGTAAAATGGCATTCCACTGACAGGGGATTTATTAATCACTTTTAATTTGTATGGCAGTTTGTTTTTTAAGAAACTGTGCACTCACTAAGCTGCAACATTAGTCCCCTGCTAAGCTGTGATTTTTTTATCAGTCCTTGCTGTCCCATGAAAATACCATGCGGAAAGCCTTACTTGAGTTACTGAAAGCCTTACTGTAGCCAGTATAAATTGCCTGTTACTGGCTTTTCCTTCTTCAGTAGGCCAGTGATCATATCAAAAAGGAAATTTCATTAGTTTGGTGTTTTGATTATTTTCTGGCACTTAATCCCTCAGGTGTGTATGTGATGGTTGAACTTGTTTCAGCATCTTCTCCAGTATAAAAGGGAGGTGGATTGGTTTGCAGTTTCTAGAGTCAGACTTGCTTCTCCTTTTGAAGCCATGTACTATTTTGGCATCTCCACAGTCCTTGGGTAGCTCTACTCCTCCTTCATGCATTATTGAATATAATAGCTAATGTTTGGGGATGGCTTTAGGTAATTCCTTAAGTACTCAGCAGTGAACTTCATCATTCTCCATCAAACTGAGTATGTCTGGCTTCTTTTGATATTTTTTAGCCTATTCTTTTTCCTTTGGGCCTATAGTCCTGTCTTCTTGATACAAATCACTTTAGAAAATACTTTGCTTTTCATTACCCTTTAGACTGTGACGTTAAAAGAATATGAAAGAGAAGAATACTTCAGCTTTCTCTTAAGCATCTGCTATTTTCTCTCCTTTCCCATTTAATCCTAGAACCTCCACGTAGCTTTGTCTCCCCCTTACTTCTGCTGGTTTTATAAATCCTTTTCCTATTGCCTTTGTGTGCCCCTCATTACTTGTTGATCTTTTTGTGTGTTGGCTCATCTGGATCACATCTGAGACATTTGTGCCATTCTTTGTTAAGCGCTCTTGTTTCACCTTTTGTACGATCTCTTCTGATAGTCAAAGCCTTTAAAGACTCTGGATGTCACAGCGATAGTCTCTCGCAATGCTTCCCCTATTCCCTCCGCACTGAGATAATCTGTTCCACTATTTTACACGGGCTTTGGTGATAACTATCAGTTTTCCTGAACTCCTTGATCAGCTCTTCAAGAGATGTTACAAATAATTTGGTTGAGGTTGCTGCCCAGAACTCCACTCCTTTCTTTGTGCATCTTTCACGTCTTCTTTCAATATGCCAGCGAATTCTTTTGACCTGTGATAGCGCTTACTTGGAATGTGCTGCCGCCCTTAAAATCTCAGCTAATTTCCTACTAATCTGAGAGGAATACAACTGCAGTGTTAGTAGTGTCTTCCATGTTCATATATCTTGTTAGCACAGCTCCACCTTGATAATACACCGTGTTTCCTCCTCAAGAGAGCAGCAGGAAAAGATTGAAAAAAAATGCATATATCTGATGGTGAGGGGGGAACTAAGGCTGTGTGTGTTTTTACTTTCTTTGTTAGGAAAGTCTTCTGCCTTCACACAAGTCACTTGCCTTCGCTGGGCTGTTGCTTCAGATTAATTATTCAACTGCTAGAGGATGTACCTAACCTGGATGTTGCAAGGGTTAATTCATCACTGCTTGTAAAGCTACTGAGAATTTTGGGTAGAAACCGCTGTTGTAAGTGCAAATGACTGTTTGTATCTGCAAGGTATTTTGAAAGAGTATTAGAACCATAATTCTGTGCATATACAATCAAACAAGCCTCTCCTCTGAGAAAACATCAGGGGTTTTGGTGCTATTCTGAGAACCAGCACATTTCAAGTAGAAGAACCTGCCTGAAACAGAATACCCTTTCCAGTTATAATTTCATCCTGCTCTAGGGAGGGAATACCATGTTTGTAAACTTAGCACTAAGTGTTGCATTCTTTTCAAGAGACCATTTCCAAGTAACATTTATAGCCCTATTGTCAAATAAGTTATAGATAGCACACAGAAAATATTTAATGTATTAAGCACAGGATTTTTAGAAAGGGCAGGAGCAGAGGCCAAATGGATTTTTAAGTCCTGTTGGCTTGTCGGTGGGATTTGTGCATCTATAGGTTGGATGTTTTTGAAAATGGCATTCTAAATTGGTTACTAATAAAGATCTTTCCATGCTAATGGCTTACAAGTTACCATTAATAATTCAGCTGAAGATTATTAGAGTGATTCAGTACCTCCTGAAAATTGTGAAAAGTTTCTCTCATCGATTTGAGCGGCTTTGCATTATGTTGTTAGGGTGCTCTGATGAAACAATGTGCTTCGGGGGGATAATTTTGCCCCTTCTAATACATCTAGGTAGCCAGAGCTGAAAGTCATGAGTTACAGGAGAAACAGATCATGGAGTCGTCTTTGATGGTGTTTATGTACAGGTATTTTCAAGGATATGTAAGATCCTGTTCTGCTGAGCACAGGAGGCAGGACACAAAGTGAGTATCTCTTTGCCAGCTTTCCATAGCAAAGTGGTGGATTTCCACAGCTCAGTGGTAGATATCCTTGGGAAGGGAAGTGGGAGGTGCGTGGGCTCCACAGGAGCTGGTAGCACTGGGCAGCGGGGGCTCTACACCAGCCGGGACTCTGCACCAGCCGGACCAGCAGCAGTGCCTTGCCCTCCCTCCAGCAGCTCCCAGGCACGGCCGACGCCGCAGCCCTCGCTGTTATGCACCACTGAGGAGCTGCAGGTTTTCATCATTCCTTCTCTTTCTTTGTTCTTTGCTGCCTACCTCTCGTCTTTCCTTTTCGCACTCTTTCCAGTCTCAGAAGTGTTTAGATGAGTCCTTTCCTCTTAAACCATTTGGATTCCTAAACAGTCTGATATTTGATACTGCTTTGGGTGGAAACGTGCCTTTTACAGCTGTTTTATAATAGATGTTGGTTTTATCCAAACAGATTTTCAGGCATCCCAGAAGCACAGCACTGTTGTGGCTAATCTGTGTAGGAATATGAAAAACAGAAGCCCCATGTATATGTCTGTGGGGGACATAAAATCTATAAAACAAGATGAGAGGATCACTGGTATTGTTAATATGGCAGATACAATATTTAGAGCTTTTTAGGGAGATGTGACATTTTTGTTATCAATATCTGTGAAAAGAAATCAGTTCATCAAAACATATTTGTGAAAATAATGTTCATTAACACTGGGGGATGAGTTGATGGATCTAGATCCCTCTGCAATGGAGAGTGCAATTTTTTTTCTTTTCTAGATGAAAACACAGAGGTGCTGGTGTTGAACTGTAAGCGATTGGGAAGTATTCTTGCTTGCTGCCTGTTAGCTGTCTGTCTCTGCAGCAGCAATGGGTGTACAGCGCTGGTGTTTTTTCAAGTTGAATGAAATTCTGCTTCAGACATGCCCCTGTCTAAATTTGTGTATGGAACGGAGTGTTGCCCACTGAAGGATGCTTGGAGAAGTCGAAACGAACACTTATGGGTGCATATGTTAGTGTTTAGCTCCTGTGTGAATGCTTTCTTCAGCAAGAGGGGAAAGGCTTCTTCAACCTGTTATTATATATGACTTCTGACTTCAAAACTTTACTGTGATCCAGCCTATTCTTATTTTTCTTTTTTTTTTTAGCATATTTCTGTGTAAATATGGTGAAAGAAATACGAGGTTGGAGGAGCTCCTGGTATCCATTGCAATTTTAAACCTGTGACTTCAGGAAGAAAAGTGTTGCTGTGTGAGAGGAAGGAAAAGCCATAGGATGACTAGAAGTGTTGAACAATAAAATCGGAACAAAAAGCTTTCTATAAATAGTAGTGTGGTCCCAGTTCAGTGAAGTACTTAAGCATATGCCTAAATCCCTCCTTGTTCAACAAAGCACTTACATGTGCCTTTGAATTGTGCTGAAATAAAGCAGTAACCATCAGACGTAAGTGCTTTGTTGAATTAGGGGCTATATCTAAGCAGACAGACCGGGAGAGAAGGATGGTTTTCTTCACAGGGGAAATGGTATATTGTAAGCCTTTGTGGAATAATGTTCTCTGTGAAATTTCTGACATTGGGCACTGACCAATTAACTTGGACAACTATTGGACGTTAAAATATTAGGCAGTAATTGTGTTCCGATAGTCCAAAAATCGTGTTCTTTTGTTGTTTGCAAATTGGTTGGACTCAGTGATAACTGCTGCCTTTGTAACGGTAGGACCTGCATTATCTACTGAAGTGAATTTCCCGTTTCTGAGTAAAACTAATACACTGAGGATTTTCCTCGTGACGTTAGCAAAGCAGTCTGTGCTCAGGAATTCAAAGCATGGGCTTCTCAATCCCAGTTCCCCAGTTAGCACACTGTCAAGGAGTTTTCAGATACATGTCAAGACCATTTTGATTCTCAATTTTTGAGTTACCTACACACGACTTCTTACAAAGGCTTATTTTCTCAGAAAATACTTTGCACGTATTTTCTTAAAATGCAATCTGGTTAACCATTTGGATTTTTCGACGCGTTAGTAACTTTTGAAACTACTTTAGAGGGATGCCAACTATTGACAGCTATTTTTAGTCTGACAAGGCTCCGTGGAATGTTACTGGTGGTTCTGGTGATTGGCTGGATTGATCAGAAGGTGACACTTAAAAGGGGGTCTCAATCAGGCTAAAATAATGAAGACACATCCTGCTTTTTATAACATGGACACATACAGCTAAACGAACAATTTGTTTTCATTTGTAGGAGTATGGAGGTTATAAAACTTAAGTTTCCTTTGGGATGGAACCTTCAGTGTGTCTGTCCCTTGCCAGGGATTCTGAGGTACAGGCTTGGCTTTGAGAAACCTGCTGCAGGTCCCTGCTCTGATTGACAGCACAGCTTGCTCATCGCAGATCACTCAAAATTAATCAGACGCAAGATTCCCCAAACACATTTCAACGTATTAGTTATGAGTCACTGTCACAGCTGGGATATTTCAAAGATATTTTTTTTTTCTTTCCAATGGAAATCTGAGTGAAGTAGGTAAGTAGCGAGTTGACGGACTTTTGATAAAGCAGTTTTGACCAAAAAAATGTTCTGATGTTGTAATGCAACAGAATTACCGTCATGGACATATATATGTACAAGTGGATGTAGAAGACCACTTCCAGAAATAGTCTTCGAGGTACTGGGACTATTTTAAATGGAATCTGTAGAGCCCAAGTCATATCTAGTGCTAATTGCCTGTCAGTCAGAGGGCGAGAGAACACTGCTTTTGCTTTGTTTACTCTACTGGTTTTCTGTGGAGTAAATGTGTGCATCGATTTTGTGTATGTGCATCAAGTCCCTACCAGGGAAAAGCACACTCTAAGAATGGTTAATTCAAGCGGTACACACTTGAGCTGATTAAAGAAATCCTAATCTCGATCTTTACATAGGAAGTTATAAAGGAGTTTCATAATTTAAACCAGATCAAGTCTATAAGGTCATAATAAGCTCATGTAAGTCTCCCTAGTGGAATAAAGTTGAAATATTTCACTTGTATAATTAAAACCAGCCCTCTGTAAATATTTGAGTCCAAGTCCCTTGTTGCTTTACATTGTATTTGATTAGAGCAGATTTAGCTTTGAAGAAGTGCCGTTTTGATCTGATTCAAAGGTCAACTGTTACGAATCATGGCTAATGTCACCATGTCCTCTTACTTCATGTGCTGCCTTTGGCACTTGAAGTTATAGAAAATGAGATTTATCTGTTTTGAACTTCATACTGTCTGAATGGCGCTTTCTGCAGCGAGGCTCAAGCGATCTATTAGAAACAGGATCAAAATACGGAAATGCAGAGTGACACATAACTTCTGTTAGAATCAATGAATTCGTACTATGTGATGTCATTAAACAGATGGATAGATAAGAAACTCATGAGCGGGTCTTCGTGAAGTATGCAGACTGCGTGACTTCCAGGAAGATATTGCTGTGGAAGTGACAGATTAGACTGGAAGTAAATGGCTGAAGTGTTTGATAATCTCCTGGTCAAACGTACACTTAACGAAGCAAGCCAGTTTTGCAACACGAAAATCTCTATCAGGCTTCCTCCTCAAAACACTGGAAATAAACTCAGCGTTTTCAATGAAATGTTCAGGAGCTGTTTTGTTAAGGTAACGTGGCAAATAAATTCTTCAATTATTTAGTCCAGTGATGGTGCCAGTGGCATTTAAATCTTGCCTCCAGGAGAAGGAAAAATATTTTAAAGCTATGTATCAAGTGCCACTACTAATTTTAACTACCAAAATCTTACAATTTTTGATTAAGAAAGAATTCCAAGAATCTGGATCGCTTTCTATTGCTATTGGAAAATAAATCCATTTTTCTGAGGTAGGGTTTTGGTATGTGTTAAAGGGTATTGTGAGTAAAGTTGCACAAAACAATGACGATTATTAAATATTTTTGTTAATGAAATGATGGAAGAGGTAGTGGGGAAACATAAACAGTCCTGATTTCCTTTGCAATCCTTCTGTGCATTTCTCTGCAGAGAGCTTTCAGCAGATTTTACCCTAAGCAGGGCTTCATCAGCTGGGTGCATTCTCCTCTGTCCCTTCCTCCACCTCCTTGGGAAATTGAAATCAAATTGCATTGTGCAGCAGATTAGTAGTGAGTAGAGTAATCAAGTTGCAGAGGCAGTGATGACCTGGAAGCTTGGTTGTAAATTCCCTCCCTCCCCCCAGCCCAGTACTGTGGCTTTTTCCCTGATGCTTCCTTTCTCTTTCAGAT
>WEIS01023056.1:327-11182 GCA_013389965.1 Todus mexicanus | reverse complement strand
GGGCCGGGCCGGGCCGGGCGCAGCGGCGGCGGCGGCTCCGCGGGAAGATGGCGGACGTGCTGAGCGTGCTGCGGCAGTACAACACGCAGAAGAAGGAGATCGTGGTCAAGGGCGACGAGGTGATCTTCGGAGAGTTCTCCTGGCCTAAGAACGTCAAGACCAACTATGTCATCTGGGGGTGAGTGGCCGGGCCGCGGCGGGCCCACCCCGGGAGGCGCCCCGGGGGCAGGGGCGGAGGGAGGAGAAGTTGGGCCGAAGTTGCGGGGAGCGGAGCGGGGCTCGGGGGGGTCCCGCCGCCCTGTGCCCCTCGCTGCGGGGCTCCGAGGCCGCCTCCCGGCGGGGCCCCCTCGGGCGCAGCCGGGCTGGGTCCTGCAGGCTCGTCCCGGGAGGTGGCAGGAGGCGGCTCCTTCGAGTTTTTGCTGGGTTTTGGGTGAGAAATGGGCGCTACGTGTGGAAATGCCCGTAAATATTTAAAGGGTGAGTGCCTGGAGAACGCAGGCGGGCTCTTCTCGGCGTTAGGACAAGCTGGAGCAGAGTAATGTTTCGGGTAAGGTATAAGGAGAAACTTTTTCACGGTGAGGGTGCCAGAGCCTGGCCCAGGCTGCCCAGAGAGGTGGTGGAGTCTCCTTCTCTGTAGACATTCAAAACCCACCTGGGCTATTCCTGTGTGACCTCATCTAGGTGTTCCTGCTGTGGCAAGGGGGTTGGACGGTGTGATTCTTCGAGGTCCATTCTAACCCTTAACATTCTGTGATACGTACTTGCTGTGTCGGCTTCTCCGAGCTGCTTCTCTCTTCCTGGAGCTTTGTCCTGCTGTAGGACAGTCAGCGAGGTCCCAGCCGCCGCTCCCTCTGCGCTCACCTGCAGGCCCTGAGGAGCTTGTAGGTGTTTTGATCCTCATCAGCTTACTCCTAGCTGAGGACTCTTCCTGAGCTGAACCTAATGCAGGCTGCTTCCAAGTTCGCCTTCCTGTAGTAAACAAGTAGAGAGGGTGTTTCTCTTGCTTAAGTAATTGTATTAAGTAAAGTGCTTTTTTTTTTTTAGGAAACTTAGGGAAAATGAAGGTTTGTACTTGTTGAATTTTCTGGTATCGTGCGTATTGCCTACAGCGCAAGGGAGTTCTTTGTTATCCTTTTCTCTGGATTTAGCAGTCGCTTGCTTTTAGCGTCCAAACTTTAGGGATTTCAGGGAATCTCGTATACCCAAGAGCGAAAAAATGCTGATTGTTAAATATCAGAGAGCAAGTGTCTCAGGTACTGATCTAGGAGCATACGTTTTCCTGTAACCCTTGATGGGAAAATGGAAGAACCTGCAGGTTTCTCAGAAAAAACCCGTGTAGTTCACTCTATGAGCAGAGATTCAAGTTGTTTTGTTTAGTTTTTGTAACTATCAGGTTATTATTAGTAATGATGACTTCTAATTTGAGAGAGAAAGAAACTTATTTGTTGATGTTAACTTGTAGGTGGATTTTTTCGTTAATACCTCTTTTACTTAACACATTTCTAGCTTTCAGTAGTGCACTATTACGTATTTCGAGCTTTCAGAAATTTGTTTGGGATTTGTTTGCTCTTCCTGGCTGAGTGGGGTATCCTGGTAGCAAGAGTGAAGAGGGGAAAAAGAAAAATATTTGCATAAGCGGTGAAGTTTTAAAATTCTTGAAAAGCCTCCGTTCTATTTTTGCTGAGCAGCTGTATAGAGAGTCTGGGGCGGTTTCCTTGCTACAGGTTGTTTTTCCCAGGCAGTAGTAGCTAACCAGACAGACAAGTTTCATTGCTCTTCTTTAGCGAACAGAGAAACTGATCTAAGCAGGAGGAGCGTTGAGCTGGTGGGAGAGCTCGAATTAGGCGCAGACATTGTTAACCAAAGACAAAAAGAGAGACAAACCTCACTGCTTACATTCGAACAGCTTCATCTTCATGGTCAGAAAGGAACCGTGGGTGAAGAGAGGATGCTTGGAGCAGAACACCAGCAGTAACCTCATCATAGGTGTTTGTGTCCTTGCCTCTTGTGGTAGATGTAGAATTTGGAGGGGGTTTGTTGGTGTCGGTTTTGTTTAAAGTTGCTAAGTAAATCTTGGTTTAGACCAGTGGGTTCCGAGCTTTCGGGAGGATCAGACTGCTACAAATTCACAGCATTTCTGGGGAAGCACCATGGAACTACGTTCGTCTAATCTTGAAATTGAAGACACTGTAAAAACAGAACCAGTTCTGCAAGCCGTACTCAATAGGTTGGACACCGCGGCTCAGGAGCTGTTCATTTATGTAGTTGTCAGGCTTATGTAGGGACATTTTCAACCCTTTTATGTTCAGATCACTTGTCAGGATCTAAACTGTGCTTGCACTGAGCGGTTGTTAGTGGCTTAATCTATTTGTGTTTTAAGTGCCCACGGTATGGTTGCTGTAATTGCATCTCTGCTGCCAGTCTGGAGAGAGTAATGCAAGTGCAGAGAGCAGCGGTGGCATTCTGTCCCTGCTAGAATTAGAAGTAGTCCCACTAGACATTTAACACCATGGCTCCTTGAGCATCTAAGCCGGCAGAAGTTGGCAGCGGTGCCGCGCGCTGCCTTCTCTCCGTGCTAGCGCGAGTGTCGGCCAAGCGGAGGGTTGGCCTGAGGAACGAAACCGAGTTAAAAGTAACTTGGAGGGGGGAAAAAAGAGAAACGGCGGATATTAATTTGAATCCAGGTTAGTTTGCACGAGAAAATTGGAGAGCATTTTTTACAAGGGCATGTGGTGATAGGATGAGGGGTAATGGCTTTTCACCGAAAGGATACTAGGAAGAAATTCTTTACAGTGAGGGTGGTGAGACACCACGATGGGTTGCCCAGGGAAGTCGTGGATGTCCCCTCCCTGGAACTGTTCAAGCAGAGGTTGGATGGGGCTTTGAGCAACCAGATCTGGTGAAAGGTGTCCCTGCGGTTGGCAGGGGTGTTGGAACTAGGTTATCTTTAAAGCCCTTTCCAACCCAATCCATTTTATGGTAGTAATTATATGAATCCCCCTGCTGGGGCCTGAAGAAGGCTAGATGATCCAAGATTAAGTGTTTTGTGTGTTTTGATCTAACGGCTCATCTGTGGCCACTGAAGATTGGTAACAGAATCTGTTCCAAAACCAAGGAAGGAATCAATCTAGCAGCAAAACTTCTTTGCTTTGTTTACCCAGCAGAGTGGCTTGTAAGCACAGCTGAGAAGTCTTTCAACAGGGAGCAGCTGGTCGTGGGTATTGTGATGTGCCTGATAACTCTGCATGCCTAGTCTTGTGTTTTTAGAGATTACTGCTTTATTTTCTTGTTGAGACACACGCCTTTAATACCTCTGTAAAAATTCGTGCTTTGATACATGACAGAGGAAATAAAGCAGTTAAAAATGACCAAACTCCTGGTGTGCACAGGTTGATGGGGAATGGATGAGCAGGAATTACATTTCTGGTGTTAAAAACAAGCAAGTGAAACTTTCTCTCTTTCTGTATGTAAACATTTTCTCCGCTTTTTTAAGGTGGAGTTTTATTTCTTTTTAAGTGATGCAGCTATTAACCACCATTACAGCTAAAATGTAAGTACTGGACTTTCTCAGGTCTGGATCTTAAGATGTTAATATTTCTTAAATAATTAATGCCATTATTACATATGGGAAACGAGAATTAATTTCTTCTGCTGCTTAGGGTGTTTGTAAAGTGAACGAAGCAAGCTACCTTTGGGTCAACTTGCTTTTAGTTCTCTTGCTTATTCTTTGTGTCTGGGAAATACGAAAAGAACACAAACTGATGCTGAAATATCAAATTAGACTTAGATTTTTCTCCTTGTGTACAACCGTTTGTCCATCTGACGCTTTCATTTAGTGTGCAGTATCTCGTCCTCCTAATAAAACGTCCTTTTAGAACTGTGGTGAGCACGGGGATTTCTTGAGTATGGGGTTTCAGCGATGACGTACCAGCTGTGCTGTGCCTTTGAAATACTGTATTTTCGAATTCATAGATAACTGTTTGCTACTTATTTTCTGAACCATGCCATTTATTGTTCAATATTGTTAAAAACTTAAACAACAGATGACCAGCTGGACTTCTTTATATAATGTCCAGTGGAAGTGGCACACTTCAAATAATGAGTTATTCTGACGTGAGGTAGTCTAAAATGTTCTTTTTAAAATCAAGTGACAACTGTGTTCTATGACATAGACCACTTCAGAGCCAAGTCTGTATGGAGGAAGCTTTTGCTTCTACCAGTGCTCTGGATGTGTTTGGATACCACCTTATCAACAGCAAAATACTGGGTTCTTTGCTGAGGAATCCAGTTCTGTTGGCTGTAACTGCGAAGCCAACTTTTGTCTGCTTAGTGACTGAGAGATACTATGTTTCTTCCCTTTCCTCTGCAGTAACAAAACGTACACACACACCCCCACTCCCTGCAGAGAAAGTTTTCCAAAGGAAGAAACAGTTATAGATCGTTTACTCTACTCTTATCCTGGTATTTTAAATCACTTTTCTCTGCATGTTATCATAGAATAGAATCATAGAATATTTAAGGCTGGAAAAGACCTCTGAGATCATTGAGTCCAGCCTAGGACCTACCACCACCACTCAGCTAAACCCTGCCACTAAGTGTGGCATCCAGTCTGGCCTTAAACACCTCCAGGGACGGTGACTCCACCACCTCCCTGGGCAGCCCATTCCAGGGTTTTATCCTCCTTTCTGTGAGGAAGAGCTTCCGAATGTCCAACCTAAACCTCCCCTGGTGCAGCTTCAGGCTGTGCCCTCTCCTGTCACAAATCGCCTGAGAGAAGAGCCCATCCCCCTCCTGTCTACACCTTCCCTTCAGGGAGTTGTAGAGAGTGAGAAGGTCCCCCCTGAGTCTCCTCTTCTCCAGGCTAAACAACCCCAGCTCCCTCAGCCTTTCCTCATAAGATTTCCCCTCCAGTCCCTTCATGAGTCTGGTCGCTCTCCTCTGGACCCGCTCCAGCACCTTAATGTCCTTCCATGTCTTGACTTTCTCGGGCATCATAACAAAGGTAACGCTTTCAACCTTACTGCTCATAATGAGTTCTGAACAGGTTAATGGGCACTTAACATCGAAATAATTTCAAAAAAGTAAGTGCAAGAAAAGCAGTAGTAGTGGCATTATGTCCTCAGCACGGAGAAAACAGATGTACGCTGCTGTTGTATTTAGCAGATGTTTGTGTTGCTCTTTCTGGTTCCAGAAAGTTACGATTGGGTATGTTTTATTTCCTCTCCTTTCCCCCAGCGAGGTTGGTACTTCTGCAGTGAGTGTTTCGAAGTGATGGTAAGCCCCGAGAAAAGCTGCTGTGCTTGGAGAGAAAACTCCTCCTCATGGTTTTAGTGGAAGCATTTTCCTGAAATCTCTGGTTTGATCAAAATTCCGTGCCAGTCTTAGATTTTACAATTTTGGCCTGTTTTTCTCGTAAATCATCTTCCTTGGGCTTTGAGGTGAGCTGGCAGTGGCGGGGAGCCTTGTCCTCACAGGTTGCAGGTCTGGGCAGCGAAATCACTGGTCTCTTCATTTCCTAACCAACTGGGAAACTGATGGAAAGGTCCATTGCTCAGAGCGTTTGAAGTACATAGAGGGCAGGTTTTGTTTTGAAACTCGGGCAGGTATTGCTTCCCCTATCGTAGCTTCTAGTAACAGCATAAGGGGGTGGAAGTGTCTGTGAGGGGGGAGTTCTGTTTCATGCACACGTAGCCAAGCTGAAACTACGGATTTTGTTTGACCTTGTTTTGTGGGATAGTTTGGTTTTTTCAAGCTGTTACGCAGATTCCCTTTTAGACTTAAGACATCTCTTTGATACAAGCTGTTTCAAGGCAGAGCTTGAACTTGATGCTGTCATGTTTCTCTGAAGTGGTCTGACTTCAGTATGGGAGTTAGTTGTGATTTTGTAGTCTGTTTTGGTTTTGCTGGATTTGTGTGCACTTAGTTTCTAGTCACTCCTTATTTTGACCTTCTGGCATCACTTTGAACCTCTTGCTCTGTAGGCTTCAAGTAATGTCTGTATTCTTCCTCACAGTGCTTTTCCTAGTGGTAAAAATCCTGCCCCCTTATACCTGCACAGCACGTATTTCCATTATTTTTTTTATTTGCAGTTCAACGACATTCTTCTAGTTGCCCTAAATAAGCTAGACAGTTCCTTTGATAGTGAGAGTAAATACATTTGAGAACGTGTTCTTACAGTTTTCCAGGTTTTGCTGTTTATGTAATTTACAACCTGTCCAGCTCTTTTTAATTATTATTGTTTTGGACAGTTATTGTAATTTTTCTCAGTACAAAAGTTGCAAGAACATCCGTTGCTTACTTGTATTTGTTAATACAATTGGTAGTTCCCTAGTTTGGCAATAGCCTGGTAATAATATTACTGCTTGCTTTTTCACCTGTCATCTGGAAAGAAAAAATAACTTGGCTAAAATGTGCGTGCATGAGAGGTGGAGAGGTTAAATGTTAACGTTTTTGGTTTGTGATTTTGCAGGACGGGGAAAGAGGGCCAGCCCAGGGAATACTACACTTTGGATTCTATCTTGTTCCTGCTCAACAATGTGCACCTTTCACATCCTGTTTATGTCCGCCGTGCCGCAGTAAGTAGACAAGATAAAACTGTCTTGTTTGTGATAAGTAGTATGTGCATAGTTATTTCCAGTGGATGATACTAGCGTTTAATTGTATGAGTTTGGCTGGGGAAAGGGAAAAAGATACGCAACAAAGTGTGTGTGTGTGTGTTTAAAAAAAGGAACAGCTCTACATGGAGATCGATTGAGTCCCTGTCAAGGTGGAACATTTTTCTTGACAGTTCACTTCCTAACAGATGATCCCTTCAAACCACCGGGCTGCAGTTCTAGCAGGAACCTGTCGCACAACTGTTAGCAGTAATGGCAGTGTTTCTCTTGTTCTACGGTCACAGTTGTCTCCAGTACTATTTCAAAAGTACTTTTGTCCCTCTGTCGTATGATCCCAATCCAGATGATCCTTTAGTGCCTGTGATTGCAAGGCACTACAAACCAGAGAGGTACAGCAGAATAGCTTTGGAGTGGACTCCCAAGTATGCAATTTAGTTCAGGAAATTATTGACTGAGCTTTACGAATAAAGGTAGGGGAACTCTGCCAGAGAAGTCCTTTTGATTGCCATTTACTTGCTTTCTGTATGTCCATAGTTCATCTTCTTCTATGCCATATAGGTACCCGATACAGCAGAGCTGTGTATTGTCCATACTTGGAGCAACAAAATCAAGTTACTGGGTTTTTGTGTCCCAGCGTTGGCTCCTGGCAGAGAAGTGCATATGTGTTAAAAGCTAGTTCTTAGTCTTATTCGCAAGTTTGAACTGAAGGAGGAAAACGGCTGTCCTCTCTTCCAGTTTTATAGCAGACTGTGTTTCGTTTTGTGTAGCTGAACATCCTCTAGGAAGTAATTGGGTTTTTAAGCTTGATAGTTACGCTTTCTTGGGAGGCAAGACACATGTTCCTGTCTGTGTGTGAATGAGTATTTTTCAGTAAAAGTGCAAAATCTTCAGCGGGAGACTTTCGGAGAGAATAACAGTTTAACGTCAAGCCTGCTGTCTTTTCAGACTGAAAACATTCCTGTGGTAAGAAGACCTGATAGGAAAGACTTGCTTGCATACCTAAATGGGGAAACATGTGAGTGATGCTTTCTTTCAACTTAAACACATAATGTGCTTTACTGTTTATTATTTACAACTCAAATGAGGGGTAGGAGGAGAAGGAAGGCCAGACGTATCCTGGGCTGCATCAAAAGAGATGTGACCAGCAGGTTGAGGGAGGTAATTCTGCCCCTTTGCTCAGCTCTCATGAGGCTCCACCTGGAGTACTGCGTCCAGCTCTGGAGCCCCCAGCACAAGAAGCACATGGATCAGTTGGAGTGGGTCCAGAGAAGGGCTATGAAGATGATCAGAGGGCTGGAGCACCTCTCCTGCCAGGACAGGTGGAGAGAGTTGGGCTTGTTCAGCCTGGAGAAAGAAAGGCTCTGGAGAGACCTTATAGCAGCCTTGCAGTATTCGAAAGGGGCCTACAAGAAAGCTGAGGAGGGACTTTTTACAAAGGCCTGTAGTTACAGGGCAAGGGGAAATGGTTTGAAACTGGAAGAAGGTATATTTAGATTGGAAATAAGGGAATTCTTCACTCTGTGGGTGGTGAGTCACTGGAACAAGTTGCCCAGGGAAGCTGTTGATGCTATTTAAAGGGGTCAACAGTTTATTTCAGTAACCAGACAAACTAGAACATCTTGATTACAGGATGTGGTATATAAAAATCATAGAATCACTGCCTAATTTGTGTTGGAAGTGACCATGAGAGGTCATCTGGTTCAGTCCCCTTTTCAAAGAGGGGCCAAATGACTCCGAGAGCCAGCCTGAGCTAACTTCGTGTTCAATCAGGTTCTGAATATCTTCTGTTCCAGTGTTTGACCACCTTTGCTACCTAATATCTAGTTAGAATTTCCTTTGTTGCAATTTATGTGTTGTATTTATTCCTTTTATACTTAAATACTTCCACAGATCTTGTGTACTTAAATGAAATGTTGTGTTTGATTACAGCAACCTCATCAAGCATAGACAGAAGTGCTCCACTGGAAATTGGGCTTCAACGGTCCACTCAAGGTATAGTTTAACTAAAAAACAACTTGGAGGAATTTTTTTATGGAGGTCTGCTACAATCTAGCATTTTTAATGTCCTCTTTTTCCTTGCAGTTAAAAGAGCAGCAGATGAAATCTTAGCAGAAGCAAAGAAACCAAGGATAGAGGTAATACTAGTAACTCATCTATACAAATTGGTAGAGGTGGTAAATTGCATGGAGTATTTATCCGGTTTTGTAGCAGTACGGCTGGGCACACGGTGTGTCTGTTAGTCTGAACATGAACTGGAGGGAGTTAGAAGTTAAGCCTCTGATTTAAACTTGCAATTTTAGTTGCTGGGTGTATTTTGTAGTATGAAAGGGGCAAGTTTGATCGCGTATTTGTAAGTACCTGTTGTGTTATAACCTGTCTGCTAAGAGCTATGGGATTGGGATGAAAGTGCTGTTAAATGGCTCATGATGGTTATTTGCCATCCATGGGTTGGCTTTATAACTGAAATGCCAGTTCGATCTCTATCAATGGGTATTTAATTGTTTTACCTGTTATTTTAGTCCTTTGATAACAGTATGAAACTCTGCCTGTGATGATTATTTTCTTAGGTAATGAATTTAACAGTGTGTTTTCACAAGTGCCTCTCAAGTAGAAGCATGTATCAAAAATAGTTGGAAATAAAGATTGTCCCTGCAAATGTAAAAAAAAATGTAATTCTGAATAGCTTTAATTCTAATTGTATTTATTTTTTAAAAGGCAATGCACAAAACTTTAAACATTACACTTAAGCATTGTGCTGTTACTTCTAGGATGAAGAGTGTGTGCGCCTTGACAAAGAGCGGCTGGCAGCTCGATTGGAAGGACATAAAGAAGGCATCGTGCAAACAGAGCAGATCAGGTAGGAATCATTTTTCTCATAGATACAGAATAATTAAAAAAACTGTGAACAATTCTGGTGCTATTCAAGGCAGCCAGTTTCACTTCTGTCCAACAGCTCTTAGTGGTAGTCTCCCTCCCTTAGTTGCTGCGTTAGTAACATCTGAGGAGGTAGAATTTGGTGCCTGGTCAGACTCCTGTTCTTGAGTGGGATTTCAGATGTCATGGCATGAGATTTAGTTTGTCTTCAAAATTGAGCAGATGATGGTCTCTTCCTTCCACCAAGTCTGCCATTTCTGCTTCTCTGTGCCATGGTGTTTATCCACACAGTCGAATATAATGAGCAGAACTGCAAGGGAAAGCTGATTATTTCTCAATTTCAAAGAAAAATTATTGTGTATTGAGGAATGTCTTGCATGCAAAAGGAGGAAGACGTTGTGAGAGTGGATTACAGGGTAACACAACCTCTGTTTCACTCCTTATGGAGGTAAACTGCATGCCTCTGAAGATGCAGTAGGCTACCAGAGGATAATGCACTGTCATTGCCATAAGTAGTAATCGGTATTCAAGTGCTTAAAAACTTGCCCATCACTTTTCTTCTTCCATTGTATCCATCCAAAATTTTGCAGAGAATGACAGCTGGTTTTGAGTCTTGCACCATATCTTCCCCAAGCTGAACAGAGAGGAAATAAAAATCTTGCAAGATCTTGTCTCTCCTTTGCCAGGATTACATTTAACAGCCTTGCAACAGTTAATATAGCAGAGTTGAAGATTTATAGAATCCATAATTACACCTAACCATATGAAAAATACATATTTTTGAATGTCTCAATCCTCTGTCTCTTATCTAGTTGTAATTAAAAGGAAGCTATAGAAAAAAAGGAAAAGCTGATGGTCATACCTGACTTAAAGTCAGAAAGTCTAAGGATCAAAAACATAACCAAAAAGTACCCACACTGTTCTGTATTAACAAATAGTTTAGATTCTAGCCTGAGTGTAGCACAACTTTGTTCTGGAGTTGAGACACTGTTGCAGTGAGGATTACCGACTATTGTTCATAATTCATTTGTATTCTGTGTTTATAGATTTTTTTAAAAATGCTGAATGGTGCTTCTTAAAAAAAAAATGCAAATAACATTTACAGGCAATACGTTTGAACTCGGTGCTTGTTGCCGTTGTTACTTCGTTTAACAGCAACACAAAGCTCCCTTTCCAATAACTTAGTTGTAAAAGTGTAAAAGGAGGACACTTCACAATTAGTACTTGTATTAATTTTTAAAATGTCATCTCGAAACAAAGATCGCATAAAATGGAATTGGGTATGTGCGGTTAGGATTGTGCAATTCAATCCTGTGCTTGCTTCAGCTCACGTGCAAAACAATAGGACTCACTGTTTGGCAATCAAA
>WEIS01023044.1:0-11399 GCA_013389965.1 Todus mexicanus | reverse complement strand
CGAGGCCGTCGGCGCGCGCGGGAAGAAGGCGGGCCTCGACTCCGGTGCGATGCAAGCGGCCCTCTGCCTGCGCATGCGCGGGGCTCGTCCCGCCCCGCCGTGGGGCTCCGTGGCCAATGGGCAGGCCGCGTGCTGCGCCGTCGGCCAATGGCGCCGCGCTTCAGTATCGAGTTCCGTTGCCAAGGGTAGCGGCGAGGCCGGGGCTGGGCGCGGCGACCGGGGTCCCATAGCAACGGCGGACTGGGGATGGAGAGCGCGGGGGTCCGAGGCGGCTCCGCCAGCGGCAGGTGAGAGGGGCTCGGGGCAGAGGGTGGGGGGATCGCGCCCAGCCCGGGTGCGGTGTTTCCCAGTCTGGTTCCACCTTCCAACAGGCGGGCGCGGTTTCGGGGAGGAGGCGTCTCCAGGAGCAAAACGACCTGGGCTGAGGCCGCTCGGCGCTACGCGCAACTGCCTCGCATCGCATCCGCAGCAGCGCCCTCGGCCGCGGAGCGCCCGGTGCCGAGCTGAGCGGCCGCAGCGGGGCCTGGGCGGGCAGGCGTGCCGCGTCTGCGTGCTGCCCTCGCAGGCGGTGGCGTAGTAACGCTGAGCTGCCCTGATAGCACCCGCGGCCAGCAGCGCGATAGCTGTGTGAAACTCGGCTGTGGTTTATGTGCGTAATTCTGCGACGTTATCTATTACGCATCATCTGAATACTCGTCGATTAAACTGGTTTTGTGAGGTCTCGGGTCCATGCTGCTTGTTTCTAGGTGCTGCTGTGACACATCTTTGCAGCGTTATTCTGCTCTTCTGTTGCTAATTAAGCTCTCGGGGTATATGGTAACGTGCTCCATATGCTGTTCAAAGAAAAAGACGAACAACTGAAAGGAACGTAGCTGATATTATAGGAAAAACAACTGAGCTTCAGCGAAAAGATTTTGAAAAGAGACTTAAGCTTGTGGCGCTGGAATAGCTCGAACACAAAATTATTTGAAATTAAATGTGATGAAACAGGTAGGCAGCAAAAATGGGTTTTGATGAAATAAGTGTTATCGTAAAAACAAGAAAATATCTTTTGTGGCTCTCATGTTTGGATGCAGAAGGGAAAAGCAAGTGAAGAGAAAACCCTAAGCTTCCACTAGCTGAATTACGATGAACACAGTGTAGAAGAGAAACAGTATTTATTTGTAATGTAAACTTAGAAACTTTAGGTGAGGGTGAAAAGAGGCAATAGAGTTAGAAGGGGTCCTATAATTGCTTGGGTCCACCAAATGGGCTTTGAGACATCAGAAGGTGACTTCTTTATGCAGACTTTAAAGACTGACATTTGTATGCCAATTTTGGAAATAATTTTTCAAAACCTGATGAACAGATGCACGTGAACTTCCTTGCATAGATATTAAATGTTTAAGTTTGACAGAGTTAAAGCTACAGGAAATGATGGTGCTTTTCTGATAACAATTGTAATAGTTTAATTTCTTTCTGCTAAAAAATTGTTTTGCATAGTTTTATGGGTATCTCACAAATAGCCTAATAATAATGGCAGTTCAATGGCAGACGACTGCTTCCCTCTCACCCCCAGTTTCGTAAACAAATAATCTATTTACTTAGCTTTATTAGTCTCCATGATTGAAGTAAGAAGACTAGAATACATGAACCTAAATAAAAATGTGTAGTTTTTAAATAGACCCTTAAGGCCTGTTATTTTTAGGGGTCCGTCCGACTCTGAACTTCGAATGTTTAGCACTATAATAAATCATAGGAAGACAAAAGAAGCATCTTCTTTTCATGAGAAGAGAGTAGTAAAATTATCCATAAATTACTTGTCTTGTTTGCTAAAATAATTGTCATTTGTCCAAACAGTGGTTTGTATAGAAGAAGTAAATGCAATACATAATAACTAGCAGTTCATAGCAGTGAAGATACTACCTTCACTACCTGTAACGTTTAAAAACACTGTGTCTGAGAACAGGTTGGCAAGTGGGCTTTTTGCCTTTGTTTTTTCCTGAGGCAGAATATTATTGAGCAATATGTAAAATACACTTTAAGATATAAAAAGTATTTTATTTCTGGTGATAGAAGTGAAAGGAACAAGTAAAAATATAAATGTGTATAGTTTTGTAAATGTGCTGCACCAGGGGAGGTTTAGCCTTGGACATTAGGAGGCACTTCCTCACAGAAAGGGTTATTAAACACTGGAATGGGCTGCCCAGGGAAGTGGTGGAGTCAACGTCCCTGGAGGTGTTCAAAAAAAGACTAGATGCCGCACTTAGTGGCATGGTTTAGCTGGGTCGTGGTGGTAGGTCATAGGCTGGACTTGATGATCTAAGAGGTCTTTTCCAGCCTTAAATATTCTATGATTCTATAGACATGACATGACTGTCAATACTTTAGAAAATTCTATGGTTGATAGTGCTATTTCATAGTTTTTATAAGTGCTATGCCTTCTACATTCATTTGGGAAAGTCCATTTTGAGACTTAACATGAAATTAATAATGTTGAATATAGTAGAAACATTCAGATAAAAGTAATGC
This sequence comes from Todus mexicanus, assembly GCA_013389965.1. NCBI lineage: Eukaryota > Metazoa > Chordata > Aves > Coraciiformes > Todidae > Todus > Todus mexicanus. Next base: position 8,888 of record WEIS01023044.1, on the reverse strand, counting down.
AAAATAATTTTAAGCGTTTGAAAAATTGTGAAGGGAATTTGATTCTTACAGTTGTATATATTTTAGAATTGTGGAGACTGATGAACTTCACCTTTTTGCAAACTGAATTTTACAGTATACACGCATATTTAAAAGTTCCTGCATGTTGCCTTCCAAATGTGCATCAACTTCTGACTTGCAGGTGTTGTTTATACGTGACATAATTTTCAAGGTGCAAAAATCTTGACTGAGTCTACAGACACTACAAAATTGAGTGTCAACTACAGCAGTCCCTCCCTTGATTTTGATGCTTCTTGGATGAATAGACATACATGAGTTAGTGGCTTTTAGTTTGTGAACTCAGGAATCTTATCAGGGAAGGTTTAAACTGGATGTTAGGAAAAACTTTTTTACAGAGAGTGATTTCCCATTGGAATAGGCTACCCAGGGAGGTGGTGGAGTCACCATCATTAGAGGTGTTCAAGAAGAGGTTGGATGATGTACTCAGGGATAAGATTTAGATGATGAGATGATATTGGGTAATAGGTTGGTGATAGGTTAGGTAATAGGTTACAGGTTGGACTTGATGATCTCTACGGTCTTTTCCAACCTTGTTAATTCTGTGATTCTATGAAGTCTGAGATACTTCCTCAGTGTCTTCAAAAGTTAATGAAGAAAAATGGCCTATTGTCAGTAAGATTAAGTTTCAAATGATTATGAGCCCATGCACTGAAAAAGTTTCAAAAGTCATTTCATATATTGTTGTTCATCCAAGAGTCCTTTACGTATTTGAAAAACTTTAGTGTATTTGAGGTTGTCAGGAATCTTGGTGGCTGGTGGTATGACTGTTTTGTATACATGCACCTAAATTCTAATTTTGGGGAAAAAAGACAAAAGAGTTTGCTAATGGTTTTAGCTATACTTGTTATCCATACAGGACAAAGAAGTTTAAATTTCCTTTTAAAAGACTATCAGCATCCCTGTTAGTCCTTTTGTATTTTTATTTGGCCAGAGGTGACTTTCTTGAAATTAACAAGCACTGTTTTGTAAATTTCAGGATTTATAATTCTGCAAATCTTACCCTCAGATAAAAGATAATTGGTTTCATATCACGTTTGCTTCTCCTCTCTCAAGTTTGAATATTATAACCAAAAAAAATCTGTCTAAACCCATATTTTATAAATATGGTTGAGATTTATTCCTAGCAGTACAGATTAAAAAGAAAAGAAAACCTCTTGCAGCTGCAATTTGATGCTGCTGCTGTCATTGTGAACGAAGGAATCACCTCACTTTATGCGATGAAGAGAGCAATGGCAAGACAGAAAATGTAGTGACTCTGTTACACCTGTCACTAAAATTTCCAAATATGTCTTGAAATACATTTGATAACTGCAATTATTAGAACAATGAAAGAGTAGTCTTAAAGTTGAACCTCGTTTGAATTGCCTTTTCATTTTCTAATTAGTTCATCTCCCATCTCTTGCAATGTAGAATTTAGATTACTGATGACTCATCTTTATTGAGGCAAAGATTATTTTCCTCTTCTGTCTTTTTTTGTTTGTTTTTTTATTAGTTTTCTTTTTTAAGCACTGTTGGTATGGCATCCTTAGGAGGGACAGTGCCCTGATTTCAACATAATTATGACTTTGTATGTGTGAAAATATCCCACGACAAGTCTTCACTGGACTAGCTCCAGACTCTTGCTTTGTCACAGACAGAGTTGCGTGATCTCCAAAATAAAACTGTTGTTTGGGTTGTAAATGGATGATGGGATGAATTTTCTTCTAAGTGGATTTATTGATATGCCTACAACTGTTTTCTTAGAGTACTGCAAGAACATTTCCCTTGCTCGTAGTGGTGTTGTCAAGGCTTAGAGCCTGGGCTAGCCATTAGATGAGTGCCAAATGCTCTCTATTAACCCCTCTACCTTCCTAAAGGGGAAGAGAAAGGGAATAAGGGAGACTTATGGATTAGAAAACTATTGTTATTATTTTCATTGAAGCTGTTTTAAAATGAAACATGCAAATATATACAAAACCAGTATAGTACACAGCTTCCCTGATGAGAATTACATTACCATCACCACTGATGCTGTGGAGCAGGTGCTAGGAAAGTCCCAGACTGGACTCAGCGGCAGATGGAAACTGGATTCAGGAGCTGGATTCTGGAACTGGTTTTAGGAATGCATGGATCAGGATTGAAGGCAGAATAGACAGAGTCTGCCTTGGATGCCAGCCGTTGAAGAAGAGAGCTTGACCCTCATGATCCCGCAGCTTTATACTAAGCATGACATATATGGAATGGAATCCTTCACTGGTCAGTTTAGGGACACCTGCACTTTCTTCTCCCCACAGGAGCAACCTTTTATTTTCTGCATCCGCAATGTGGTACACAAGATTTAGCAGTGACCTTGGTCTTCACAGAAGAAAGTATAAGCAAGAGCCTTTCTGCATACCAATATTTGGTAGTAACTCTAAATATGGAGTTTTATAACTGCTAGAACCAGACGTTGTCTGTGAAAATGTACCATTAACTTCAGAAAGTGCAATTAGTTAGAAAAACTTAGCTGAAAAGTAAAATCACTGAATAGAATTCTCTTCTAACCAGAACAGTTGTTTAAAACATATATTCTATGAGATGTTAGAACTCTGCCTGTGTTATTGCTACAGAAGTCTGTGGTCACTTCTGTGCTCCTTTCCCATTTTTCATTCTTAATGGAATCTGAGGAAAAAAGAAAAAGAACAAGAACCTAAATCTAGCAGTGGTATCTTGCTGAGTCACCTGGTTTAGGATGGAAATTAAATTTTGCTGTTTCTTATCTTTTTAATGGCTTCTCCTTTCAATCTTTTAAAAATAAAAATAAGTTAAAAAAAATGAACTGAGATTGAAAGTCCATGATCAGTTTCAGAGTGTCAGTTCAGAAAATTTCACTTAAGTGCCTTCCCCCACTTCTAGTTTGAAAGATTATAAAACAGGTGCAGTTTATGGCATGATGTGTGATAGGCTTATTTTCAGGGAACTTTGAGTTTTATTATCTAGCCTAGGTTAAGCATACTATGTGCTATTTAACTGCTGACTTTGTTGCTAGAAGAGAATAGCACCTGGTTTCATGTAAATGGCGTACAATGTCAACAAAAGGCAAGGTTTGTTATTCATGAGCAGAAGATCATGGCAGTTAGAATTCTAAACCCCTGTTGATCTTGCTTTGTTCTTTTCCTGAGTAGAGCAATTTCTATAAATGAATTGACCCTGCAGATTGGGAGTGTGTAGTTGAGGTGACATTAAATAGAAAGCTGATGTTCTGCTTATGGAACTAATGCCTCTTTCTTTTCCATAGCAGAAACCTAGGATTCATTAAAATCGCATGAATAACCATGATTTTGGAAGCATAGCATTCTGCAGTTGTATTGGTGGTTAAGACCTGAGGAGTCCTTACTCAAGGAGTCACCAGCTGTGAATTCTCAAAGAAATGTGCTTGGCAGGAAATTCCTTCTGCTTTTCTTACAAATATTGTAATAAAAACCCAGTTTAAAACCTCCTGTTTGGCATGTTTATGTGCATATTCTTATTCTTTTGGTTGTCTTCCTCCGTTCCACCCTCTCAGCTTTAATGGTTAATGGCCTGTGGTGGATTTCTGACTTCCCTTGGACTTCCTTACAGGGAAAGAATGCTCCTTTCACCTAAGTATGCTGTAGTGAATTACTGGAGAGTTTTCTGGCTAAGACAAAGAATTTACTTTCTGTTCTCCTAGTATAGTGTAGTATAGTATGGTATAGTATAATATGACACAGACTTTTGATTGCACTCTTCTTTATACTCCAGACAGATCTACTAGCTTCTGTCTAGAGAGTGCAGTTTTATTTTCTTTGCTCTGTTCCCTTGTTCCAACTAGGAGGAGCTAAGCTGTGGTACTTGATGAGTCAATTTTTGAACGACATATGAAACACTAAGCAGTACAGTAGCCAAAATAGTTATGAGCTCAGAATTTAATGTTTTCATGATACTTGTGTTCCTGTTGCATTTTCTTGTAGCAGCCTGTATTTTTTATTGTCATCTAGATTATTCACTCAGACTCAGGCTCCAAACCATCTGCATTTATCTTGTGATCTTCAGAACCCAAATAGACAGAATCACAGAATCCTGGAGGTTGGAAGAGGCTTCTTGAGGTCAGCTGGTTCAAACCCACTGCTCAAGCAATGCCAGCTGGAGGCGGTTGCACAGGATGATGTCCAGTCAGGTTTTGAGTATCTTCAAAGATGGAGATCCACAGCCTGCCTGAACAACCTGCTTCAGTGTTTGACCACTCTCTTAGGAAAAGTTTTTGCTTGTGTTTGAATAGGATTTCATGGGGTTTAGTTTGTGCCCATTGCCTCTTGCCCTGTCAGTAGACACTACTAGCTTTAGCTACTTTACACCCTCCCATCAGGCATTTGTATGCATGGATAAGATCCCTCCTAGGCCTTCACTTCTCCAAGCTGAACCATCACAGTTCTCTCAGCCTTACCTTATGTGAAAGATACTCCAGTCCCTTAGTCATCTTTGTGGCCATTTCACGGACTTGCTCCAGTATGTCCATATCTTTCTTGTGCTAAGGAGCCTGGAACTGGACACAGCACTTCATGTGTAGCTTCACAAGTGCTGAGCAGAGATGTAAGATCACCTTCCTCAACCTGCTGGCAAGGCTTTTCCTAATGCAGCCCAGGGTGCTGTCAGCTACCTTAGCCTTGAGGGTGCATTGCTGTCTGATGGTCAGCTATGTTGTTCACCGAGACAGAGTCAATCCATTTTTGGAAAAGGAATCTCATCAGGCAGCATATGCTTTATTCTTTGTCTCACTATAATTCAACTTTTCTCCCACAGACTTATAATTTCTCAATGTTCTGTTACTTTACTAGCAGGTTCTGATTTAGTTTGCCTAACTATCTCCCGCAACATTACTTCTTATTTCAAGGTGTGTTTGTGTGGATGTATAACAGTGCAGAGCATATCCCATTGCATTTGTGATGTGATAATTGTATACTGGAGTTTTGTGATTCCATGGATACCATTTTGAAACTGAAGATAAGGGTGATTCTTCTGAGTGGTCATTTCACCTTGCCTATACTGTTTCATTTTACCTTATAAAAATCACTGTAACGAGTACTATAGAGAAATTTGTATCTCCTGTACTAAGTAACTCTTTTCTTCATTAACTTAGCCACAGTCAGTACCAGACTGCATCATTATTTACCTACTTGCATTTGGCATGTGAACAATCACCCCACAACAGATGCATTTTCAAAGGAACTCCTTTAGGCCAAATGTAGTGTATTCTTGCTGAGCTGTTTAAACCTGAACAGCCTATTACTTTCAGGTATGCTTCACTTACAATTTGGGCATTGTGCATTTTACAACATTATTGCATTATGCAAGTATGGAGAACATGGTGTTGCAAGGATAGGTTTGGATTAAATTGACTGCTTTCTTGGTTTTAGCCAACAAAAAATAGTTATTAACTTGTTGTCATGGTTTGCGGTCAGGACAGCCCCAAACCTGCAACAGACGCTCTCACTTAACCCCCTTCCCCAGCCAAAGGGGAAAAGAAAGGGAATAAAGGAGAGTGCCTTACTGATTAGAAAAGGAAACTAGAACAGCTTTAATGAAAATGAAAATAATAATAAAATAGAATATGTACAAACATATACAAACCCAGTATTGAACCCACCCCACTCCCCGCCCCCGGTGCTAAATACATCACTGTCACCATTCATACTGTGGAGCAGTCACAGACTGGGCGCAGCAGCAGGCAGGGNTCAGGGGCAAACCTCATGGGATAGATTTGATTTTGCCCCTCTCTTTCCCTTCCGCTTCCCCCTCAGGGAAAAGATAGGCAGAGGAAGTAACAGGTAAACAGAAGGGGATTGCTCAGAATTGGAAATTAAGAATGTAATTTTAACAGATAACAAAAGATATTAAGGGAAAAAAGAATATACAGGAAGGTTGAGGGAAGGGATATATATATATACAGATACATACAAAACTCCATCTCGGATGCCAACGCATTTTCCCCAAAACATGCAGATGCAGGCCCTGCCACCCCTGGGATGAGGTTTCAGCAGCGAACATCACGTAGCACGTGCAGGAAGAGAAAAGGGCCAACAGAACTTCCTGCCCCCTTTAAATAGGGCAAGACAGGAAAAGGAAGGGAATACATGACTCTCTGACTCCTCAGGGTCCAAGGGTTACTATCTGTTCCCCTTTTAACCCTTAAACCACAACACCTGTTTATATTTTATAACAAAAGATTTTTCTGTAGTACATGTGTATGTCACATTGCTTTTTCTTGAATTACTTTCTTCAGCGTGGTATTCCTAATGCTTTGAGTTGTTGGAGCAGCTGTTTTACCACAATAAAGACTAAGCATATCCATATATATGTACTAATAATTATATATATACTTCAGAGCACTAGACTTTTTGTTTTGAAGAGAGTGAGGTGTTTTCATTTGAGTGGTTTTGACATGCTTCTAGTCCATATGACTTTAAAGAAAGTATCTGATAATTTCACTGTGAAATTCAATTTTTGAACTTAGAGATAGATAGAAGTTTTAAAGGACTAAGTTGCCTTTGTGTTTCTTTAGAATTTTCTTTAGTGAATCATTCAGTTAGTGCTACAAGTTATTGGTAGGAACATGCAATGCCTAGAGGATTCAAGTGTAGTAGAACATACAAATCTAGATGCTTGTCTTTCAGTTCCACCACCCCGCCCTGGTCTGGCACTTGACTTTATTGTTCTTATTAGTTCATTTTATACTTCTTTTCAAATATTATGAGTCTTATTTCATCTGTATAATGTGGGACATAATTTAGGTATTAAAACATGCAAGACAGTCTTTATTCATAGTAACACATTCAATCATTTAGAATTGCTTCCAAAATCAAGTAATCAGTGTTGCCTTGCCATTGTTTCCATAATATGTTCAGTAGGTGAAAAACTTGCCAAACAAATTTTGTGAAACCTTTCTCAAAATAGTATGCTATTGGCATTAGAAATGAGGAGGAATTAAAGGCAAAACAGATTTCACTGGAGAAAAGATTCTTTTTGCGTAAAAGATAGACAGAGGCTAAAACTTACCCTTGTTGCAATATGAACTGCTTGAAAGTAACTTAAAACTGAAATGTTGATGCAACCTGAGCTGCGTCACTTAGGTGTGGCATTTTATAGCTAATTTACAGCAGATCCAGTTTACTTTGGGAGACTTACTGGTAGTTAATCTAATTATGAAGGAAAGGATATCCAATGTTTGCCAGGAAAAAAACACTCTTCTGCCCTGGATAAGGCAGAAAAAAATTATAATCCTCAGTCCTATGGATGCTGTGTTATGCATCTTCCCAAAGGTGAACAATTACAATTGTGTCAGTTGTAAGGAAAGCAGATGATACTCCTCCCTTTTTGGAGCTGGAAGGTGCATAATAGAAAAATTTTGTTCCTCAACCAGATTTGAGAGACGGTATTGCAATTTATTTATTTTTTTAATATACCTTTTAAAATGTAAGAATCCTTCTTCAAATAATCTCTTTTGTACAGCTTCCATTTTCCTTCATACCTATTATTCAGATAAGGAGAACAGTTCTCAGGAAAGTTATTTGTACAGTTAAGAGTGTAAACCTTTTCATACCAGCTCACTCTGCATTTCTTACTGAAGTTGCTTTTACTTTCATTTCTAGAGCTAAAAATAAAATCTAGTAGACAGAGATATGTTCCACAAGCCACGTTCTTCCCATTCCCTGATTCTTAAGTTCTGAGAGTATTGCTCAGAGACGTAGCTGTTCTTACCACGTTAATAAACTATCCTGCAAAGGAAAAAGGAGTTATGTGAGCTTTGTTAAGCTCTTGATGGAAACGGCCTTTTGTAGATTGAGAAATGGAATGTAAAATATTTGGAAGTTTGGAACATTTGTGGATGAAAACGGTGTTAGGTTTTGTACCTTTGGTTCCTGTAAAGGAAGTAGAAAAATGGAAACAGCTAAAAATTCAAGGATCTCATTAATGTATACATTCATATTCCCATAAATATTGAAAGATTTTATTTGTTAAAAGAAGGATTTGTGTGTCAGACTGATAAAATATAAAGCTTGTTTGTAACAAGGTGCATTAAACTCAAAATCTAGTCTACTGTAAATGAGGTAGAAGTTTCTGCTGTACATTTGCCCTGAATCTCTCTGCCAAACTACATAGTATTCAAATTTTTACTACCTTTCCTAGAAGTGTGCACAGGCAGTGATATTCCTGAGTTTCTTTCACCAAGAATTCAGTGCATATACAGTGCTAATATACGCTCTAAAGTAGCCTAGACCAGTTAAAATGCAAAACAAGCTTTCCTTCTCTTGGGTCAGATTTTCTTTTAAGGTTCAGATGAGGTCTGATTTTGTCTGCTAGTCTGAGTTACTGCTTAAAAGAGGCCAGAGGACCTTGCTCTTTATTTATCAAACCTGTAAGTCCTTGAATTGCAGAACAGCTTTTGCTATCCAGGAGATTTTTAAATCTGCAAGGCCTTGCTACATTGCTTGTTAAGGAGGCACAACTCAGTTGAGTGTTCTTTAGTGGACATATGAAGAATGTATCTATTTTGTTAAATGCAGGAAAAAACTATCATAAGGTTTTGGGGTTTTTTCTTTGATTAACATATTTCAGATTTGTCTTTCCAGTGAATCCTGGGTTGTGTAAAACTTTTTCTTTCTACAGGCCACTCTTCCCGTGACTTTTCCTGCTTCCTCTGCTTACTACCTCTCACACAGCTGCAACCAGTAAATTCCTTGCAAAACTAGTCAATAATTAAGGCAAGCTTTTATTTGCCTCTTTACAGCTTCAACAGTCAGTATGGGATTCCATCCAAAGGGACCTAGTCAAGCTTGAGAAGTGGGCCCAGG